>JABYPW010000123.1:0-37711 GCA_016880775.1 Phymatotrichopsis omnivora | reverse complement strand
AGGGTTGCCTAATTACTGGTTCAGTCCCTGTAAGCGAATGCGACTGATGATCACAATGGCCGTATGAAGGGTTACCCTGACGGCGCTTAGCGATGTATCGCTCCCTCTCTACTTAGGCCATTCTATTAAGTTAGCAAATAGTGCCGTCCGGTAGATGAGTGTGACCGATGGAAAAGAGTATCAACACTCTCTTGTCTTTCCTTCCTTTCCTCCTTAGCTTCGAGACTAGCTTCGAGTCTTAAGAATATATTTCGCTTTATCTTTGCGACTTATTATTTCCGTCCTCAATCTCTTAGTAGACGTAAAGAAACACTTGTTTAGTTGAGAAGAATAAGTTGAGATATCTGAGTTCACTCAGTAAGACTTATAGCTTCGTGCCTACTCGTGTTTACTGTACAATCTACCTCCTGAGATACGCACCGTTAACACTACTACTAGCTATCTTAGTGGGGATAAGACCTATAAACTTATGAATAGAGAGTTATACTAGCTAACTATAAGGAAGGATATGAATAAGTATATATCCTCCTATGACAAGTACTACAGGAATAAGGTAAGGGGATATAAAGCATATGGTAAGCTCCTTCCTCTGGAAGTCCCCTACCACCTATGGGAATAAATTTCTATGGATTTTCCCTCTTCTAATGGCTTCACATAAATTTAGGTTATTGTAGATCAGTTTAGCAAGATAGTACACTTCTTACACCTATGAACTTATATGACCTCGTAGGTACTAGCCAATACCTTTATCCTCAAACTCTAGAGATGTCATAGGCTACTGATAAATATAGTTTTAGATAGAGATCATAACTTTAATTCCTTGTAGAAGAAAGTGATGGATAAACTTAGTTTGAAACTTTTGAAATCAACTGCTACCTATCCTAAGACTAATGGCCAAATAGAATGGCTAAACTAGGTCCTAGAGGTATACCTCAGAGTACATGTCAACTTCACTTTTCTAACTAGGTCTTCTTTCTTCCCATAACTAAGTTTGCTTATAACAATACTTAGTCCTCCTCAATAGGTTCTTCTCCCTTCTTCACCAATTCTGGATATCACCCCTTAATAGATACCACTTACCAGGTCATATTTTTTAAAGATAGCAAGGAACTTCAATATTCTTAGTCTATAATCCACCAGAAGCTTTTTGATGCTCAAGATAAGTCAGTTGCCTAGTATGATAAACATAAGTAAGTGTTCCCTCTAGTAGCCCCTGGTAATTTAGTGCTCCTATAGAGAGGTAACTTTCCTTCCCCTCAACTATATCACAATCTAGAATTGAAGTTTACCGCACCTTTTCAAGTTGTTAAGAAGGTTAGAGAATGAGCATATAAGCTGAAACCCCCCTTTTCTTAGAAAATGCACCTGGCCTTATATATTTCCTAATATAAACCCTACTGCAAATTAGCTAACTTACCTTGAGTACCAATTCTATAGCCTTAATCTAAGGATAGAGAATAGTACTACTTTGTTAAGGAAATATCCAAGGTTTGATTTGACTGATGGTTCAAGAAACTCTAGTACTTCTTCCTGTAGGAAGGGTACTCCAACAATAAAGTATCCTAAGAACCTGAATAAAACCTCTTAGTAAATAGGGAACCTACTAAAGAATTGGTCAACTATTACCTTTACTACCTAGATACTGACACCAAGGCTACTGAAGGAGAGGATGCTCCACTGTGTAAGCAAAGGAGAAGGAAATAAGTAAGTACACCTTCCTTGTATGAAGGTTAATAATAATTGCTATAGGAATTGGATACATTACTATGTAGAGACTCTTAGCTAGTAAACTAGTTCTCCTCTTTATAACCTGGAACCATTACTCCTCTCACCTGATCCAAAGCACATTCTTACCTATCACTAGTTATGAACTTCTACTAACCTATTCATCTTATACATATGGACTATACATATTTATGAGGGGTGTAGTATTATAGAAGACTATTTCTATAGTCTTCCCAGGTACCAGGTCATGTGTAGACCTGAGTTCTAAGTCAATGAATAGGTTATGTCAGAATCTGTAAGTATCTCTTCCCTTTATTTAAGCTACAGGACCATGTAATAAGTATTATTATCACTAAGCTTTGAATAAGTGAAATAAGGCTTTGATACTACAATATGTATAGGATTATATATATGTATAATTGTTAATGAGACTTGTCACCTTAATCCTATCATGATATACTTATTGGCCATATCATCAGATGGTATGACTTGAGGATGTGCCCCCTCCAAAAGGTATAGATGATCTTGCTAATCAATAAGCTATTTCCTAGTCATGTTTAGTCTTCTTTAATAGAATTGTGAAAAGCTTGTTTGAAGTTGTAATATAATGTTTTAATAGGGTTCTTTTCCTTTGTAATTCCTTAGTTATGTCTTAGTTAGAATTAGGTATTTAAGAGGGAGTATATGAGTGATATATTATGTTTCCATACCATGAATTTCCAGTTAGTTGTGGGTTTTATAGCATAGGTGAGTTTTCCCCGACCATATAAGGTTGCCTAATTACTGGTTCAGTCCTTGTAAGCGAATGCGACTGATGATCATAATAGCGGTATAAAGGGTTACCCTGACGGTGCTTAGCGCTGTATTACTCCCTCTCTTAGTTAGGATATCTGATTAAGTTTGCATGAAGCCATCCACTAGAGAGTGTGACTGAAGGAAAAGAGTATAGTGATGTATTATGTGGAGTGAGGATGGTCTAGTGGTATGACTGTCCTGGTGTTATTGTACGGTAATGCGCAATGTGGTAGGTTCAAATCCCACTTGCCCCATTCCATACTACGAATTCCCAGTTGGTCGCGGGTTTTGTAGCGTAAGTGAGTTTTCCCTGATAGTGTAAGGTTGCCTAATTACTAGGTCAGTCCTTGTAAGCGAATGCGACCGATGACCTCAATACCTATATGAAGGATTACCCTGACAGCGCTTAGCGATGTATCATGTGACAGATCACCCTATATAGTTCGTAATTGACTTGGTAAAGATACCTCAGGCACACTTCGCAAACGCTAATGAGTAAACTTAGATATCTTAGCTAAACGAAAGCTCAACTGTAAGATATTGTTCCTACGATAAACATTGTGGACTTCAGGTGTTGAAGACAGAAAAGATGAATATATTCTTTAAGGCTCAAAGATAACTCAAAGGCTTTCACGATGGTGATCGCGGAGAAGGCTAGTAGCTATATGCTGAAGAAGAAAGGAAGGAAAGACAACAAGATAAGGAAACTCTTTTCCATCGGTCACACTCTTCTAGCGGATGGCTTTGCGCGAACTTAATTGGATGGCCTAACTAGAGAGGGAGCGATACATCGCTAAGCGCCATCAGGGTAACCCTTCATACAGCCATTGTGATCATCGGTCATATTCGCATACAAGGACTGAACCAGTAATTAGGCAACCTTGCATGGTCAGGGAAAACTCGCTTATGCTACAAAACCTGTGACCAACCGGTAATTCGTAGTATGGAAAGACAACAAGATAAAGAAACTCTTTTCCATCGGTCACACTCTTCTACTGGACGGCTTTGCGCGAACTTAATCGGATGGCCTAAGTAGAGAGGGAGCGATACATCGCTAAGTGCCGTCAGGGTAACCCTTCATACGACCATTGTGATCATCAGTCGCATTTGCTTACAAGGACTGAACCAGTAATTAGGCAACCTTACATGGTTGGGGAAAACTCGCTTACGCTACAAAACCCGTGACTGACCGGAAATTCGTGGTATGGAATGGGATGAGCGGGATTTGAACCCACAACATTGCGTGTTACCGCACAATGACACCAGGACAGCCATACCACTAGACCATCCTCGCCCCAGATAACAAGACAAGAATAACCGCGTGCTTATATATCCCATCCTTCACCTGAGCTGATAAAGAGATGACAAAGGAAATAGAAACACAAAGAACTAAGACCTGTTCTAGACCATCTCCTGATTCCCAATCGCCGAATCCTGTAGAAGAGTCCAGAAAGGACAGGACACGATTAGTACTCGATTTGACTATGATTGCCTATCACCCTCTCAGGCCTCACTCCCGATTTGTGATAGTCTCTCATGATACGAGTCCGATCGCCTGACCATGACCTCATAGCTGACTAGGCCAATGTCGTATCATGCCAATAGCCGATCACATGCCCGTGGGGCTGGCTTGCCGCGCTTAGTCAAGGCTAATGGCAAAGCCACACCATGCCACGCTAGGCCATAAGGTCATGTGATAGAGGATCATCTCCAGAGCGCTTAACACAATGGTAAAGGGTAGAGACGGCATACTTACATGTTGACATTCTAAGCATAACCTCCATCATAGCGCATCATCCAGGTACCTTAACGCTGACCACTACCGGTGTTCATAACATATCGCTCCTTTTCTTAGTTAGGCTATTCGATTAAGTTCGCAAGAAGCTGCCTACTAGAGAGTGTGACCGATGGAAACGAGTTTCAGTGATGTATTATGTGCCATATGAAGGGTTACCCTGACGGCGCTTAGCGATGTATTGCTCCCTCTATTAGTTAGACCATTCGATTAAGTTAACTAAAAGCTACCTACTAGAGAGTGTGACCGATGGAAAAGAGATTCAGTGATGTATTATATTTTTTCTTTTTCTCTCTAGTATTCATCTCAAGTCTTGTACCATATTTAAGCCTTAAGAATATACTTTACTTTCTTCTTCTAAAAAAGAAGATCTATATCTCATCTCTTGACTATGCAATGAAAGTGAAATCATAAGCGGTTATAACTTACCAGTTGAGATATCTAACTATACTCTATAATACCCTCTTATGAAGCTTCTTGTGCCTTCACTTGCACCTACATCCTTTATGAGTCTCCTATCATAGAGAACTTTTAAGTTGAAGTACTTTACTCTGATAGTCATATTTTATCATAGGACTTTTATGCACAATGAGGGATTTAGTAGTGATAATGATGATGATGATGATTTTTAAGTTCTATTTTAACTACCTGAGGCTACAAACTTCATAGATCCTCTACCTATAGTGTTAAATGTAATTAGGGCCATCCACATATAGTCAATGACTATGGTATCTCATCATATTATAAACAAAACAAAACAAAAGAAAAAGAACATTGAAAATATAATAAAGGAAAAAAGGAATGGCTAAGCTAGATAACTGATACTCTGCATTCCCTATTTCCCCTCCCTCAAAACAAAAGAAAAGAAATAACTAAAGAAATATTGGTCAGTCGCTCTCAATTTTGGTGATGGATATGTAAGATCTATCAAGTTTCATTTTGGTGAGCTGTGTGATCACTCGAGGGGGCCTTAGTACCCCTCCTAAGAACTCTGAGAGCAATGATAGAATCAAGGAGGTATTATACAGTTAGAGCCCCTATTAAGGACAAGTAATAATTATGATAAGGTGAGTTGCATTTACAATGACTACTATTATGTCTCACTTAACCACTAGTCATACTGTAAACTCCATGTAGAGGTGCCTACTTCCCTGCTCACTTACATAGTCAGGCTTCAGCTATAGGGTGTTTTTATTAACAAGGGTTCTTAGGTATCACTATAAGGTATCATATCTCACTAGCCGAAGTTAAACAGTTAGAAGGGTAGAGAGAAAGACTAGGCTAATGTGGTAGCCTATGAGGAGTGTCTTTACCCCAAGGTATTGGGAGGGTTTTGAGAATCTACAGACATATATATATAGTAGTGAATAGGGTGAGTTGTACTGTAGGGGTTCTTAACCTATTTAAGGTGAATACTATCACTCCAATAGGATATCATCACTATGATAGGTCATCATCTTACTATAGAGGGCATTGTAGAGGGTGTACAATTTGTAACATCATCATACTTTTGTAAAGGGTGCACTCTTTTCATAGGCTTATGTGGTACCTACAATAGTTTTTGCTTATTATAATGTATGGGGGAGGAGGAAGAAACTGTGAGGCCTGTATATATACTTCTTACACTTTAAATTGCCTAAGCACCTTTGATACTTACAGAACTATGATGTTTACACAAAATTAATTGTAAAAGTATAGGTTCTGTAGCTCCTATTTCTGTTTCATCAGGAGGAAGTCCAGCTCCTGAGGTATAAGTATAGTACTCTGAACATACTCAAGGCTATATGAGTAGACATGGCAACAGGCTGAGGAGTCTGTGGACTAGCTTAAGCTAACCTCAGGTTAAACCACTGATTACCTTTGTCAGGACTACTAGGGTGTGATGACTTGCACCTAATAGAGTTTTGCTCTGACCAGCATTTGTTATAGCTTGAAAGTGCCTGAGTAGACCCCTTAGGAACTGGTTTTAAGATTTCCCACCACCGTCACACTCATTTGCCCTTCACTACTCTCACTACTACTCAGATATTAAATCTAGGGCAATGGGAAAGAGTCACCAGTAATGTGTTAACTACACCCTCACTTCCTCGCCCCTTATACATACTTGCCAAAAATATTGCTTCTATATAATGTAATCCTATACTCTTAATTTGCTTCAAAACCAATGAATTTATTCCAAAATTCCAAATTCAATTGATTTTTTAATCATTTGAAAGAGTAACGAAATTAATTGAGATTATGATTTTTTACGAAGTTTTAAAATGGTGTAAAACGGTTTCAGTCGGTTTGTCGTACCAAACCTAGCAGAGACTTCTCACGTCACTACAAAATGACTCGGCAAGAATGAATTCCTCTGTGGATAGAAATCTGCATGTGGATGGCGAACAATTTGTGTCGAAGCCTCGTTCATGCTACAAAACTCCTGTTACTCGCACCATCTTTTATTATTTTTCCTGTTGGCTGACTGCTGGTGAATTATTCTTGTTTATCCCTCGACGTTGCGGGCAGACAATTGTACCGCGGGCGATGCAAGCATTCCGCTTTCGTATATCGGATTTGAACCCGCGGAGCGAGAATAAAAATAGAAACCGAGACCTCATGTGAAAATACTCCGAGCACTACCTCGGAGTACTTTTGTACCTCCGTACCGAAGATACTCGGGCCGTTTATTGTAAGCGAGGATGCCGAAACAATGCGGCTTAAAAGCTTATCCTTCAATATTCCCGAAATGAATCTTTCCGGCACCTTCCGCTCTCGGGTTTCCTCGATATGCGCCGCTCTGCTATCCTAATTCGCCCCGGCGCCAGCGCCGGCTCGCACTGGCAGAGTTGATGCATTGGAGATTTCGGTGCCTGCTTGGGCGATCAAAACACCCTGCCAGACAAGTCGAGCCACATCTCAACCCATCGAAACAGCTAACCAGCCAGAGCCTGCGGCCCGCGATGACCGCCTCCGTGCCAGACGTCAGGTCTCTCCAGAAATGGGAGGACGCATTTAAACACCCGATTCCTCAAGTGCGCCAACTGGAGCGGCAGCTTCGGACCGATTTGGCTGCGACCCGAGAGAAGTTGAGGGGCCTTGTCGGGTAGGTCGGATTCCCAGAACACTCTGTGTCTGCGCTCAGAGATGGGAACTTTTCCTACAGACAGCAGCTAACTTCAGCTGCAGAGAAAGCTATCGCGACCTATTAAGAACTGCCGAGCGGATCATAGAGATGGACGCGTCGGCGCAGAAAGTCGAAACGCACCTCGCAGAAACTTCGAGGAACTGTAACTCGAAGCTACTCGATCGGAAAATGAAGAATCTACGGACTTTCCAAGAGAAGACCGGGGCGAGGGGTACTATTATCTCCCGATGCGAAGTGTTGGCGACCATGGGCTTTTTGATGTTTTTTTTAAGCAGTGGGAGCTGATGGTATGAGGTGGGAACACAGATCGGGAGAAGTATGTTTTTGCTGCGCAACTGGCGGTACTTCAGACTTGTCCGTCGGCGATATCAAGGATCATTCATAAGGGTGGCTCCAGCCTGCTTGCTGCAAAGGTCTTCATGGTTTCGAGATTGCTACGGAAATCGCTTTCGCAGAAGGTATGTTCTATTTTATCTTCGACTGCGGAGCGATAGCTTATATGGTGCCTGTTATAGGACGCTTTACCTCTGCTCGACTCTCTGGAGACGCAGCTGGGCACACTTCGGGCCTTCCTTCTTCACTACATCGATGTTCTGCTTTCGAATCCATCCCTATCAACAAACTCTCTCGTCACAGCACTGACATCTTTCTCGCTCCTCAAATCCTCTTCCCCCACAGAAGTTCTCAGGCACTTCCTCTCCATCCGCTCCCGAGCCTTTTCCTCAATACTCACCGAATCTCCCGTCCCAACCTCTGAAGCTATCCTCAAGTCAGCATCACTCTTCAACCAAACGCTCTCAGAAACAGAAACAGTCTTCCCCAAACGCATCAGCGACTCCCTTCTCGCTCTCAAATCGAAAAGCCTATTCCAGGACAACGAATTAACCTCTGTCTCAGAACTAGGATTAGATATTAATGGACGATGGCTACCGGAGGAGATAAGAGACTTTATACCCTGGCTCCAGCACGAGGACCTTGAGAAATCGAAGGTTTCGGAGCTGGTTAAAATGTGGGCGGGAAGAGAGCTGGAAACATTGTATAAGAGTTTTGAAGCAGCTCTGGAAGGAATCAAAGAAATCCAGGGAATGGTGAAGTTGAGGGCCGATATATTAAATCTATGGCGAGCTGGAAGGAAATCCAGAGCTCGATTTTTGGACCAGGGTGGAGAGAAGTTTAGAGAGATTGTTAACAGAAGGTTTGCGGCTGTACTGAAGGAAAAAGCGGCGGGATTAAAGAAATTGGGAATAAAGATTGGGGAACTGGTACAGATGTTTGAAAAAGAGGATAAGAGTAAATGTAATACCCTTTTGCCAATACGGAAAAAGGCAACATTAACGATCTGGTGATTAGTTTCTACCAGCTTGTGGGCAGACTCATTGCTATCCATGGATCTTTCAAATGGCGGTTTCGCATTCAAGGAAGCAGTTCAAGACCGAGTCCACGGCCGCGATAGTATCGTCAAAATATTTCGAAAAGAATATGATCAGTGGCTTCAAACCATAACCGAACACGCCATCGTAATCCAAGATCTCCGGAAGCCAACACCTACATCCGACGACGAATACGACTTTGAAGCCGGAGAAGAAAAAGTCCAAGAAGGCCTAGAAGACTCCGAAGCTGCGGAAAAGGAGTTAGTAATGGCCTTAGAAACCTTCTCTGGAAAGTTCGAGCAGGGTTTAGAGGAATTTGTGGATTCCCGTGAAGTGGTAAACGAAGAAGAGGATGATAACGAAGAAGTTATTTCCCTGCAATCAATATTTGTGCTGAGGGTTATTCGACAGATACGATCAACTCCACCGAAGAGGGGTGACGATATTCTCCTGCCGCTGAGCTGGTTTGGGGTTGCGTTGGTGCCGAAGCTGCATTTGGTAATTGCGAGGGGAATCGGAAGGAAGTCAATCAACACTGTGGGAAGGTTATTGAAGAAGCGAAAGTGGGAGGGGAGGGTTTTGGCAAAACCGCTTTGGGAAGGTACGTTTTTATTTATGGGACATTAGTAGAAGAGGCGGTGGATTGATAGTGGACTAGGGACACCCCCGTTGCCGGTACAACCTTCGCCACTGGTGTTCAAATTCCTCCACGACCTCGTGACTGCAATGAGTTCTGCCGGCGACGACATCTGGACTCCTGCGGCAGTCCGATGCATCAAAGGGCTCGCAGCAAGGGCATTTTGGAAGTCTCTTAAAGGGGAACTCCAAGACCGAGTCGTCGGGGAGCCAGAGTCAAACACTCCTGTAACAACGTCCAACGGAAACGGCGAGTCGGATTACTTTTCCACTGTGCGTACAACGGAAAACGGCGACGAAGAAAATAAAGGGCAAAAGGTTAACAGGAATGGAATTTCGAATGAGAATATTGATTCTGGTGTTAAGTTTCCTGTATCGCCGAGGAAGTTACGGCCTCAAGCACCCGCAAGTCCTCCAGCGGGATGGATTAGTAGAGATTGGGCGGTACAGTTGCTGTTTGATACATTGTATCTTGATGAAGCGTTGCAGAGAAAGGGGGGGAATGGGGGAAATAATGGGGTTGTAAGTTTGGCAGGGAAGGTGGAAGGTATTGTTGGTTCGCAGGTAAGAATCCTCTTCCTCTCTTTCCTTATTTCCCTATTTTCTACAAACTAGACGAAACAGCACTAATGAGAACCATGAAATAGCTTGAACTTGAGGAGGAATTAAGGAGAAGGCTGGAAGGAAGCGCAAGAGAATGCTGGAAACGTGCCTGTTTGCTGTTCGCATTGCTGGCATAGAGTGATATACCATAATGGTTCCTTTTTTTTATGGTTACTCTTGTTCGAGTTGTTTCATTCTCCGATTTTTCGTTGTTCTCTACAGTTGTTAGAGAATGGGAAGGCGGCCAGAGCTAGACCATGTTAGGACAGTATTATTTTAGCTTGTAAAAGGATGGAGATGTTTATAACAGTTTTTTTTTTTTTTTTTTCCGGAGCTTTGGGAAAGGGGAAAGATAAATAATGGAGAGAATGTGATTAATTTTTTTTTCCAGTGACGGATCATTAACTCTGGATTTTTCTATCAGCAATTCAAAATTGGTTGGTGATTTCTGTCTCTATAGGAAATTTTAGTATACCATTTTTGGGCCTTGAAAGAGTTGATTTTATGTTGGGGAGCGATTCGCCATTCATCGGTGAATGAAGAAAAGGATTCAAAACGCTTCCTATTTGGTGCTATATCGTTAACGTCATCGTCATATTTTAAGGGTTGTGGAGTGATTTAACAGGAAGCAGATCGGAAACTTTTCGCATAAACATGGTCTCTAGATCAAAAAGTGGAGTGACATTAGGTGTTATTTCTTAAATGCAATACACCTCTCTTTTCCTTTGATTGCAGCACCTGCACAAAACCTTCCATTAAGAAAGTAAAATTTAAAAAGTCAAAAAGGGACAATTGTAATAAAAACGCATAGAAACATCGAACAAAGCAGGGTGAAGCGCACGAAAATTCAATTCCTCCAAATAAACACCCCAAATCCCGCATCCTAAGCATCCCTTGGTTCCACAAATTTGTCTCAGATAGAATAAAACTCGCTATCCCATTCTCACCTGCTAATGGATTCCGGGCAATATTCTCACTTTATTCGAAGATACGGCCGGAGATCGGCCCCCACGTTCAACCTAGCAGCGTCTATATTGGGAAAAGTCTGCGGTATATATGCCGGCGCCGAAGTTGCAGTGTGGTCCACCAGCAGCTGGTCGCAAGTCTCTTTCGATTTGCTTGTGTATGTATATGCGCCTGCCCACTGATACGGTAGGTAGCCAGGTAGCACGTATAGTACGCTCTCATTATAAGGAACCTCGTTATAAGGAAAACCTCGTTATAAGGAAAACCCCGTTATAAGGAAATAAATTCTCGGCCCCAACGAAAATTAGGTGAGAAAATAAGGAAATCCCGTTTCAAGGAATTCCTTAAGCACTGCCCATAGATATCCTTATAACGAGAGCAAGCCTAAATGCTACGATTGGCTATGTTTGAGACTGGGAAATGAAAAATGTCCAGACGCGACAGCTGGAAGAGATGTTGAATGTGCAACAGGACTGTCTTGAGTTCTTTTTTTACAAACAAAATGCGTCAGATGCATGAGGATAGGCTATAGATAGTATTGTGTGGTTTAGACGGAATTTTTGTTCCTCGTTTCCGTGCTACGGTTTTTGTGTTTAGTAATCATCTGCCTCTCTCGTTATAAGGAAATTCGGGTATGAAAACCCTGCCCCGACCATTTCCTTATAACGAGAGTCTACCGTATTCGTAAATTGTTTACTATGACAAGCCTTGGAGAAGATATATCTCGAATGCGGATCGCTTCGCAGGTGAAAAGCAAGCCCAAGATCGCTTGAAATGCATACGTGCACAGAATATATGATTACGGAGGATAGCTATGTCCCAGTCGCTTTCACCCAAGCCCTGACCCGCCCGAACTCACTGCAACTATCTTCTAAATACTATAAGCAGATGTTAGTGACATTTTACGCTCCTGATTAGCGGGAATTCTACGGCTGCGATCGGTGTTTGGCTTTGTAGTTTGATTTCTTATGTGACTAAGCATGGGGGAGTTATCCACATTACTATGTGACTTCTACCCCCCTAAGCATAACACGGAATGCTAAGCCTTTACTATACGGAATATGCTAAACAAGGTGTGCAATAATTTATGAGCCACTATCTTTTATATTTATATATATATCTATAAATTTTATAATAATAAAGCAGAGCTAAGATTGTAAGAGGCTTTTATTTATGTGGCTGAGCATAGGGGGTTAACTGCATTACTGTGTGACTTCTACCTACTAAGCATAATACAGAATGCTAAGCATTTAGTATATGGTACATGCTACCCAAGATGTGGATTAATTTATGTAATATTACATTCCTATGGATATCTATAAATTATATAATGACAAAGCTAAGCTAAGAATGTAAGAGGCTTTTAGTTCTTCTATGGCTAAATATAGGGGGTTAACTATGTTACTGTATGACTTCTCCCTACTAAGTATAATACAGAATGCTAAGCCTTTACTATGGTATATACTACCAAAGATGTGTAATAAATTGCATAATATGATTCTTCATATTTCCATTAATTTTGAAAAATTATATAATTATATACCTGAATATAGTATACAATTAACACTTTTCTTTTACTATATTCTTCCTTCTAAGACTTATATAATCTCTAACCTTCTCTTACTTTCCTTTAGTCATTATTATATGGACAGGGCATTTAAATTCAATTAAGAACAGAGATATAATCACATATATAAGAGCATCAGGTATGCACATTATTCCTTAAGCATCATCAGGGTAACCTTCATATGGCTACATAATCTCTAACTATATAAGTAATTGCTTATAATATTACCAACCTCTTTACTTCATATTATATACTAATAGACAAAGTCTATTGTTAATGCTATAGATAATGATCTTCCTATTTTTCTAGCCTTGTTATTAGAGTTACCCTATAGGCTACCTTAGCTATAGTCTATAAGGGTAACTTCCTTTTCAATTACAGCAGCTCTATATAATAGACCATGGTTATATACTTTCCTATTTGTTGTATTCTCCTTATGTTTCCTATTCTGAGTTGGTGTTCTTTAGAATTCTGCATTATGAATCATGAAGTATCACTTAGTCATGTATAGTTACTCATGTTAAGCTATCTGCCTTACGGAGGTCATGAGAATAGTATTTAGATTGAATGACATATAGGAAGATGGCATATAGATAAAAGAGGTTTTACAGAGACTAGTATAGATGGGAGGCAGTGCTCTTAGTAGTTGGTATATAAGGAGAAGGAAATCTGCATGGTCCTGTATTTCTCTTTCCTTTCTTCTTTATGTAGTACCTTAAGTATACCCTATAGGAATAGAATACTATTCCCATAAACCTTCAGCATATCATTGTCTCACTCTATATACACCTCTTAGAGTCCTAGAGAGAGTTGTGTATCTTCTTCCATCCTTATTAACCCCTAAACCTTGATATAGACAAAGGCTTAGTTTTATCACTGAAGGAGTTATCCTTTACACTATACTGTGTCTTTATTGAAATTGCTATCAAAGAAGATACATGAGAGTTCAGGTGATATTGGATGTCATCCCCAGTTAACTAGAACTTTCAAGAAGAGGTACCCCAGTTCACTATTGAAGAAATCACCAGGCTGCTGTAGGACAAGAACCTGCTTCCTCTAGAAGGACCTAAAGACCTCCAAGTCTCATACTGTAGAAGAGGAATCACAGAGTCCATTTCAACCTAGATCTCTAGGCTAGGCCAGTACAGAGACTAACATCACTAAAGGTATTTCCTAAGAGTCCAGCAAAAGCTTAGAATATTTAGTGTAGTATCTGTAGTTGGAAAGTCAACCCTATTGACCAGCAACTATGCTGCAACAATAGGGAGTAGCAGGCACTTGAGAAGGCAACCAGGCCATATTAGAAAATTGGTTTCTGTATTAGAAAGTGTGATGGGCAAATCCATAGAGTCTTCTGAAAAGGCTATCACTATGATGACCATTAGGATGATAGAATCTACTTCAACTACTGAGTACCAGATACTATAAGTGTAACAGTCACACTAGACCTAGGAAAAGCACCAGTGCTATACTTGTGCCTATGGTCAGATATTGTTGCTGCAGTAGCAAGTTTTCTGCTACATAAAGAATTGGAGGACACTACCCTTAAATTCCTTGTAAATCTTAGGAAATCTAAGGTTGATAACATTACAGTTAAAGTCACTATTCTCCTAGACATAGCCAGTACACTAGGAGAGTGAAGATAAGATTGTTCTCTATTTATACAAGGATGATCTTTTTGTTTTATATCAGAATCACCCTATCACCCTAGTCCAGCTTGACAAACTTAGAATCCTCCTACTTACTATCTTATACCCTAGCATTGATGAGTTCCTATCAGCAAAAAGGTATAGGCATTAGTCAATATCTTACCAAAGAAAAGGTTCCAGACCCACCTGAGGATCCAGAAGAGGTATACACTATCCCAGGCCTAGAAGAACTAAAGTTCTTCTAAGATATCTACAACCTCAACAAGGTATAAGCTATTACCCAGTACCAAAGGATTACAGACTGGATCAGGGAATACTATAATTCTAGTTTTGATAAAGAATAAGAGGTTGGTTGATGATAATAATGATGTTTTATTTCATTTTGTAGCTTACAAGACTAGCTCTTCACTAACCTAACAACAGGGCCGTCCACATGTAGTCCAAGACTATGGCATGTCACCCTGAAATAAAACAAAGGAAAAGAAAAACAAAGGAAAAGAAAAATAAAGGAAAAAGCTATTACCCAATATCCTCCCTGAAATACCTGCATACAGCGAATGACTAGTTACATGATAAAAGAAAGTATGGTCCATCTCCTCTACCTTGAAAACTTCCTCCACTAGTTCTAGGCGATAAGGTGACTTCGAAGGAGTTGTGTTGGCGCCGGCAGGCATGGTCGCATGAGCTAAGTGAGCTGGAGAGGTAGCGATCAGTAGATTTTGTGTTATTCATGGTTGAACGTCCTGCAGGAGGGGGTATGTATGGTCATGAGGTTTAAATAGGTTTGTTTTGGTATTCCCAACTTCGTTTGTTGGTTTCATATTGTCGCTATAGAATGGCAATAAGGGGGTGTTGGATGCGACTGTGAAGGTCGCTTAGAGGTTTATGTGATTGCTCCGGGGGGCCTAGGTACCCCTCCTAGGATCTCTGAGAGCATCGTAGTAGGGAGTGTGGGAGGTATCATGAGACCTCGCTTAGGCAAACACAGCACGGTCACGGCGCCGGCAGGGGGACTCTCAACCCGTTAAGCGGGCCTTCGCTCGGCCTGCAGGACACCATGTTGTCTCACTTGAAAGGAATATGTGGTGTGCACCCATCATCGTCATATATGGTTAGTATTGTGTTGCAGTCTTCTCAGCCAGCCGAGGCTGGGACTGGAGATAGTTTCTGCTGAAAAGAATGTAGGGGGTAGAAAGAATGTCTTGAGAGGCCTAGAATAAGAGGATGGTAATGATGATGATGTTTCATTTCTATTTAGTAAATACTCTACTATTCTATAGCTACCTAGGCCATCCGCATGCAGTCCATGACTATGGCGTATCAGCTATTTCTCCCCTAACAGAATAGAAACCACGCATTCAAGAAAAGAAAACACAATGTCGTATTAGTACAGTAAATGTACGCCGCAAATGGTCCCGCAAAAATAGCATTCCTATCCGATATCCTTAGCGAGGTGAACCTTACAACAACTATCTACCAGACTCTTACAAAGAAAGGAAAGGAAAAGAAGAAACAAAGTGGGAAGAGAAAGAAAGGAGATCCTCCTCAAATTGCCTAAACCTTTTAAGCGAAAGGAAAAAATCTTAAAGAAAAGTAAAGAAAATCAAACACTACCCATAGTGATGGTAACAGCTTCCTCCTTCTGTGTGGCTGCCAGTGCCTTCACTTGGATGAACGCTGGGCAAGAGGGGTTCAATGTGGTGTGCTTTCCTTTGCAGTTTGCACATTTGAGGACCATGTCGTCGTAGAGCCTTCTGACTTTCGAGCATTCTTCATGTCCACATGTGTGCTTCGAGGTGTGATGTGTGTCAGTGCATATGTTGCATCGTTGGGGGTTTTGGTAGCAGGCTTAGTGGTGACCAAACTCCTGGCAGTTGGTGCAGCGTGTTGTAGAATTGAAGGGGATGTATTTTTCGACTCTTCCCTTGTGTGTAAGAATCGTAAGCCCTTGGAGGATGTGTTTTTCATTATCATCATCAATGACTGTGATGACCAGAGAGGACGCATATTTTCCAGTCCGGTCGCTTTTGTGGAGGAGCCACCAGGGGTTCTATGCGAGGGTTATGCCTTTGTTGAAGTGCTCAATTTCCCTACAGAACATATCAGCTTCTGTGATTGAATCAGCCTGGGAGTGGGGGACATTGTGTACCAAGTACTTCTTCCACATTTGGTTCTTTTGAATGGAGGCTATTGGGAACTGTTCCTTGATAGTAGCTTTAATTTTGTTACGGTATGCCAGTACTGCTGAGGTAGTAACATCTTCAATAGTAGTCAAAATGATTGAGCATTGGTTATTCTTTCGAACAGCAGAGATGCAGAGAGCTGCTGGGGCTTTTGATGACACCAAGGTGTCATTAACAGTGTCCCTGAGCTTGACAGGGTCAAAGGTGCTAATCTTGGAAGCGGTAGTGATAATAATTTCACAGTCGCGCTTTGCGGGATAGCATCAGTCACTGGCACTTATGGGTAGGGGGGGTACTGGGGCTGCAGCTTTCTTGTTGCGTTTTGATACCACCTGCGCCTAAGTTTCCTTGGGTGGTGGTTACATAGGTTTTGTTGTGCTTGCAGCAGGCACAGTAGGGGCAACATTCTGTTTAGCGATCTTGATAACCTTTTTGGAGGTCTCCTTGGTCACTTTTTCGATTTTCTTGAGGGATTCCTCAAGAGCATTGTTGGAGGTTTCGGATCGTAGGGTTTGCCGAATCTCACATAGGTTTTCCTCAAGGGTAGCGATGCAATCACGTTGGGTGTTGTAACCTTCGGTAAGGTTGGTGATGGTGTTACTCTAGGCATTCATTAGATCCACCTAAGAGCTTCGAGCCTGGGTGATCTTTGGTACAGTATTCAATAGGAAATCTAATAAAATAGCCTTGTGCAATATGTTGATGTTTTTGCTAGCTGATACCTGCACATAGCCAGGTTGTGCTGGCAAGTGTTCGAGAAGGGGGGAAGAATAGGCCTCGTGTAGGACCTTAACTAGTCTTGCTGCTTCTAGTTGCACTTGCTGGGTTGATGAGGAGGGGGCGGTAGAGAAGGGGGTGGAGGAGCAGGAGGACATATTGATAGTTGATCATTTTAGTGTACTGTGTACCAAACCTTATCCAGGTGCCCAAAAAGATAAATTATTGCGACGGTGTTGGAAAACAATAGACGTGAAAATGTATTGATTTCAAGAACGAGATACATGAACTCAAAGAAGCCTGGAATAAGAGGTTGGGGACCTAAGACAACCCTTAAAAGGGAATGAGTACTGGAGAGTAAGCAACTTGAGTAACTAAGATAACAATAGGCATACTCTAGTTACAGGTTGATACCCTATGACAAGAATTAGAAGAGGGACAACAGCAAAGACAAGGAATACCTAAGCTTGCAAAGCTCAAAGACCTTAAAGTGTTTGATAGAAAGGATCACACCTAATGAGACCTAATCATCACCAGGTACATAGACACCTTAAAAGTCAATAAAGATAGATTTAAAGATGAAGGCTATAAGATCAAGTAGGCCTCTTTATTCCTGAAAAGACTAGCATAAAAGTAGTATATTACTAGAATGCTAAAGAGTTCTAAGAATAGAAAAGTACCTGAGGAAAACTGGTTAACCTTTGAAGAAGTGATAAGGAAGGTATATGATGATCATGATAAGGATAATACTGCTTACTAGTAGTTAGAGAACCTCAGACAGAAAGGGAATGTGTCTAAGTATTGTATAGACTTTGATGGCATTGTATTCAATGCCAATCTACCTGAAGATGATAGGATGAAGATAATCCTATTCAAGAAAGAACTGAAAGGAAAAGTCTATAAGGCCTTAACCCACCAGTTGGACCTCCTTAAGACATACTTGGAGTTCATACACCTATGTATCTATTTGGAAATTCCACTTGAGTCAATTCTAAAGAAGGCAGAGAAACATTTGAATAAGCCCTAAGAGTAATAGTAGAGACAAAGCTCTGGAAAGCATAGTAAGTTCAGCAACTACCACTAGAAAGGATAGCCCTAGGAAAAAGAAAAGATCACTTATGAAGAGAAGGATTGCTGTAAGAACAATGCTTGTTTTTCAATTACAGAAAAGAAGGACATTATACCAGGAACTATCCAAAGAAGGAAACTGTTAAAGACTCAAAAACCACTAGTACAAAAGTGGTAACTATTACAATTCAGTTGGGAAACTCTAAGAGTTAGAACTAGATAGTGGTATAGCTCTGAGGAAACCCTAGGGGAAAGGTCTTACCTAGAAAGCCACTAGAATAAAAAAATCAGAAATATTTTGAGAAGGAGAATATTTGATAGTCTAAGTAATATTAAATAACAATGTAGAGTGTTATGCCCTATTATATATAGGGGTAACCAGTTTTACATTTATGGATGAAACATTTACATAGAGAAATAGTTTTACTATGTTAAAGTTAGAGATCCCAAGGACCTTGATAGTTGTCAATGGAAGATAAGCAAGTAGCAGAAAAATCATCAAGGTCACTAAAGGAGAAATCTATGTAGGACTAAAGAATGAACAAGTATTATTCTACATTATGAAGTTAGCAGCCTACCCTATCCTGTTAAGATTACAGTGACTACAACAACATCAAGCACAATTAGATTTCAGAGGAAATTAGCTCACATTCATAGAAGAGGAGGGGAGAAGTGGAATCAATATTACCACCATTATAGCAGTACCCTTCGAAAAAATGGCAATAGGGAAAAATAGTGTTATGAACACCAGTAGTAGTTTGCATCAAGGTACCTGGATGATGCGCTATGATAGAGGTTACGCTTAGAATGTCAACATGTGAGTATGCCATCTCTACCCTTCACCATTATGTTAAGTGCTCTGGAGACGATCCTCTATCACATGACCTCATGGCATGCTGAAGCATGGTGTAACTTTGGCGTTAGCCCTGACTAGGTGTCGGAAGTCAACACTATGGTTACCACATGATCAGCTATTGGTATGATATAACATTGGCCTAGTCAGCTATGAGGTCATGATCAGGCGATCAGACTTGTATCGCAAGAGACTATGACAAATTGTGAGTAAGGCCTGAGAGGGTGATAGGCAATCAAAGTCAAATCGAGTACTAATTGCAGCCTGTCCTTTCTAGACTCTTCTACAGGTTTCAGCAATTAGGAATTAGGAGATAGTCTAGAACGGGTCTTAGTTCTTTGTGTTTCTATTTCCTTTGTCATCCCTTTGTCAGCTCAGGAGAAGGATGGGATATATAAGCATGCAGTTGTTCTTGTCTTGTTGTCTTTCCTTCCTTCCTTCTTTAGCACATAGCTACTTGTCTTCTCTACAATCACCATTGTGAAAGCCTTTGAGTTATCTTCGAGCCTTAAAGAATATATTCATCTTTTCTTTTCTTCAATACTTGAAGTCCACCTGATCATCGTAGGAAAGATATCTTCCAGTTGAGCTTTTGTTTAGCTAACATATATAAGTTAATCAGTCGCATTTGTGAAGCATGCCTGAGGTATCTTTACCAAGTCATATATGATCCATATAGGGTGATCCATCACAAATAGCAAGCTGTATACCATAAGTATTATAGAAACTACTAAGGAAAGGGAGGTATCAGGAGTAACACCACCATAGAAGTTAGTACCAGAAGAGTACCATCAATATTTGCACCTCTTTAACAAAGAGGAAGTATACGCTTTACCACTACATTGAAAGATTGATCACAAGATTCCACCTATGAAAGGAGGTAAACCGCCATAGTTACCTATCTTTAGACTATTAGAGGTATAGCTAAAAAACTAAGGAAGTAGCTAAAAGAAAATTTAGTGAAAGGATTCATCCAGGAATCATAGTCTCTACCTGGTGCACCTATATTATTTATGAAGAAAAAGGATGGATCATTCCGCTTATATGTAGGTTACTGAGGACTCAACAAAGTCACAGACAAAAATCACTATCTATTGCTATTAATGTAGGAAATATTGGAATGGTGAAAAGAAGTAAAGGTCTACACTAAGTTAGACCTGAGACAAGTATATAATTCAATCAGAATTGTAGAAGGTAAGGAATAGAAGATTATATTCTACACCAGGTATAGCCATTATAAGTATAAGGTTATGCCTTTTGGTCTTACAAATGCACCAGCAATGTTCCAAGCATTCATTAACAGTATCCTAAAAGATCATTCAGACATTTTCTATATTGTCCATCTTAATAACATATTAATCTTTTCGAAAAACCTAGAGGAGTACATTAGCCATGTGCAGATAGTTTTGAGGAAGTTAGGAGAAAACAAAGTTTATTACAAACCTGAGAAATATGAGTTCTATATCACAGAGATAGAATTCCTTGGATACATCATCTCCCTAAAAGGCATCACCATATATAACAAGAAGGTAGAAGCAGTACTAGGATAGGAAACACCGAAGTCAGTAAAGGATATTCAGATGTTCCTAAGATTTGCAAAGTTCTACCAAAGATTTATTAAAGGATACTTAAGGGTAGTATTGTTAATCAAGAAATTATTCAAAAAGGACTAAAAATTTCAGTGGACAAAGGAGGTAAATACTGCTTTTATAAGTCTCAAAGAAGCTTTTACATTAGCACTAACCCTGAGACACTTTGACAGAAAAACTGGTTATTATGGAAACAGATGCATCTGATCATATAGTAGTAGGTATCCTTTGCAGGAACTTCCAGTATAAGGATGGAAAACAAGTTTTGTACCTAGTTGCATACTTCTCTAAGAAGTTCAACCCTGTATAATGCAACTACCTAGTGTATGATAAGGAACTGTTAGCAATGATTCTTGCATTTTCAGAATAGGAATAGTATATTACATACTCAAAATTTGTAGTTCAAGTGATAACAGATCATAAGAACTTAGAATACTTCATGACTAAGAGAATATTTAGTTAGTAATAGGTAAGATTATCTGAGTTCCTATCAAGGTTCAACTTCCAAATATGCTATCAAATAGGGAAATAGGGAGGAAAACCTGATTCTTTAAGTAGATGATCTATAGATCTTCCTAGGGAATGGGATAAAAATCTTACTTATCAGGAAGAGATGATCATCTAACCCTGCCACTTGGACCCTATATTATAAATGAGCCCACAGCTATATGTCCTCTCAGCAATGATAGAAGTAGAAAGAAATCAAGATTTTGAGGAGAAAATCAAAAGGTCTTATAATAAGGACCCTACTACCAAGTATATTCTGCAATCTATATAGAAGATAGAAAAGTTTTCAAGACATATAGAATTGTTAGACTATGCAATTAGGGGAAGATTGTTATTGTATAATAACCTAGTCAATACCCCTGATGACCCAGACCTAAAACTAGAAGTACTCTAACAAAACCATGATCATATAGCTACTGGATACCTTGGAAGGGCCAAGATATATGAGTTAGTAATAAGGAACTATTTTTGGCCAGGATTATGGAAGTATATCAACTGATACATCAGCTATTATGAAGTAGGCATGAGAATGAAACCTATAAGACATATACCCTTTAGCACTTTGAAACCCCTGGAAATACTAAAAAACCATGGACTTCAATATCCATAAACTTTATAGTAAGATTACTAATAAGTAAGGGATATGATGCAATCCTTATAGTAGTGGATTGCCTGACTAAAATAGCACACTATATCCCTACAATGGAAAAAGCAACAAGTGAAGATTTAGTAACCCTATACCTACATCATATATGGAAACATTATGGGTTACCAAAGGATATTAACTCTGACCATGGGACCTAATTTGTTTTAGAATTCTAGAAGTCCCTGTACTAGAATTTGAAAATCAAAAAGAATCTCAGCATAGCCTAGCACCTATCGACAGATAGTTTAACAGAAAGAATAAACTCTTTTCTAGAATAGTATCTGTAGATTTATTACCATTATTAGCAGGATGATTGGGCATCCCTACTTCTCCTTGTAGAGTTTAGCTACAACAACCAAGTATCAGTAACTACAAAAGTTATCCTATTCTATGTAAACTACATATACCACCTATACTTTACAATAGATATAGACCTTAGGAGAAGGTCAAACACTCCTAAAAGTGTCAAGCATCTCACTACTAGACTACTGGAAATACATGACTTATATAGGGTAGAAATCGCTTATGCATAAGGAAGCTAGAAGGAAGTAGCATATCAATCAAGAAAACTAGCACCTGTGATAGAAGTTAGGGAAAAGGTTTGGCTGGATGCTAGGAACCCACACAGTCAGAGGCTATCTAAGAAACTTAATCACAAAAAACTCAGTCTATTGAAAGTTCTAGCAAGAGTCAGAACTCAAGCATATAAACTTAAGCTCCCTCACTCTGTAATGATCTATCTAGTCTTCCACATCTCTCTAGTAGAACTAACAGGTAAAGATGAACTAGTCCTAGGCTATCAAAATCCTCCACCTCCTCTAATTGTCATTGTAGGAGATCAAGAGTAGGAAGTTGAGAGTTTTCTTGACTCTAAATACCTTTGAGGTAGTGCTCTTCACTACCTTATCAAATAGGTCAGCTACTCCAAGCCTACATAGGAGCTATCCTAGTACCTCAAGCACTCCTAGGAGCTCATCCATGAGTTTCACCACCACTTCCCTAACAAGCGTAAGCTATGATACAGATGAGGGAATGATAGAAGCCTTCCTATTCCTGATAATGCTTTCACCTGTCTTTGACTAATATAGAAGAATTTGCACCTCCCCTGAAGACAGTATAGTGAAGGAGGAACCCCTTGAAGACCCTCTAACCTTGGGTCTTAAAACCATCACAAACTATAGTTAGGCACTAGTCTTGTCCTAAGAAAAGCCCTAACCCTATGAGCTACCACTTTACACTCCCCAGCTACAGCTTACCTTACATTAGCAGTCACAGTAATGGGAGGAAGAGGTCTTACCACCTATTTCCCCTATATCTCCCCTAGGTTCACTAATGGTCAAAGTAGACCCTAATAAACTTTATTGGTAGTATGTGCCAATATCAAAAGTATCCACCAGTCTTATTGGATATACCCCCCTACCAGTACTAATAATTCCTATTGATCCCCAGCTCCTAGAGATCAAGGAGGATCACCAACATAAGGTACCACTAGAGATAGCTGAGAGTGGTTCAATAGTTTGCTAATATTACCTGCTGATGCCCTTGTACATCCAGCTCAGAAATCTAAGGGAAATATTACGCTGGATAGTGGAGAATGTAAGAGATAACTACCTGAGAGAAAAAGTATTCCTAGCTGTCGCAGGAGTTCCAGCTTAAAGAGGGTGATACTATAATAGACCATGGTCATATTCTTACCTATATGTTGTATTCTCCTTGTGTTTCCCATTCTGAGTTGGTGTTCTTTAGAATTCTGCATTATAAATTATGAAGTATTACTCAGTCATGTATGGTTACTCATGTTTAGCTGTCTGCCTTATGGAGGTTATAAGAACAGTGTTTAGATTGAATGACATATAGGAAGAGGTCATATGGACAAAACATGTTTTACATAGACTGCTCTAAAAGGGAGGTAGTTCTCTTGGCACTTAGTATATAAGCAGAAGGAAATCTGCATAGTCTTGTATTTCTTTTTCCTTTCTTCATAGTACAAGTTTGCAGAGGGTTTCTTTGGGTTTCAAGGGGAAAGGGCTACAGATTTATCTCTACTTTAAGTTAAGTATAAATGCCCAGTGGAGTGCCTTATGTAGTTAAATCAGGAAAATACAGACCCCTTTCCTTTCTTCTTTATACAGTATCTTAAGTATACCCTATAGGAATAGAATACTATTCCCATAAATCTTCAGCATATCATTGTCTCACTCTATGTACACCTCTTAGAGTCCTAGAAAGAGTTGTGTATCTTCTTCTATCCTGATTTACCCCCAAACCTTGATATAGACTAAGGCTTAGTTGTATCGCTGAAGGAGTTGTCCTTTACACTCTACCTATATTATGTGGTATAGCTTAGCTATTATTAATGGTGGATGTCTCCTTAGGTAGAATATTAGTAAAGATATAGCAGGTATAAAGCTATAAGTATTACTAAGTAAACTTAAACATCTTAACCTATTCTTTTCAACTTAATATGAGCTTTCCTATATCATATAGAGACAGGACAATTGATAAAGATAAGTCACAAGGTAGAAGCAAATATATTCTTAAAACTCAAAGCTATTCTTGGACTAAGGAAGAAAGGAAGGAGAAGACAAGAGAGTATATGTAATTCACTTCCCTTTAGTTACTACTATATAGGCAGGGCATGTATACTTAATTAAGAGCAAGGACATATTCATACATTATAGGAGTATCAGGTATATACCTTCATTTACTAAGCATGAATTACAACTCCCATTGGTTACTATTGTATGGACATGGCATGTACACTCAATTAAGAGTAAGGATATAATCATATACATAGGAGTGATACTTGCTAAGCACTGTAAGGGTAACCCTTTATATAGCTATTTGCTAAGCACCTGATATTATATTCCCTTGGATACTATTATATAGATAAGCTATTTGCTAAGCACTATCAGGGTAACCTTTTTATAGCTATTATGATCATTAGTCATATTTGCTTATATAGGCTTAACTAGTAATTATATATCTATATACAGCTAGGAAAAACTCACTTATACTATAAAACCTATGACTAACTAGGAAACTATAATATTAAGGAGTGGTATAAGTAGGATTTGAACCTACAACATTATGCATTAGTATACAAAAATACTAGGATAGCTATACTACTAAACCATCCTCACCTATAGATAAAAGTATATAATAAATTTTATTCCCTAAGTTTTATATAAATCCTTTATCATCTATTAGGGTGTTTATACTTAATTAAAAGCAATAATATAGCTAGAAGAAAAAGATGAAGAAAAAGAAAAGAGGAAAAGGAAAAAGGAAGAAAGGAAGAAGGAAAAGAAAAAGAAGAAAGAGAAAAAGGAGAAAAGAAAAATAGAAAAAATCATGTAAAAAAATTCTATTATACCCTTCTCATAAAAAGTACTACTTATAGTAGGCTTATAGCAGGGGCTTTATGGGCCTTCCCAGTCCTCTCTTAACTAATTTTGGCTATAGGCTATAGTCTTTATATAGTCGGTATTCATGTGTCTTACCTTCATAGTATTTTGACTATATAGTTTTAATGGTATAGCAATCATAGAGGTAGTGTTTAATACTCTATGGTGATATACAAATGTATACATTTTGCTATTCGTGTACATAGGAGAGGTTCAGGATGTATGCTTGTATAGTCCTAAACTGATAATCTCACATAGTGCTGTACTTATCAACAGTTAAGTAGGGATTAATGCTTTTGTCTAGTTGTTCCAGCATATGTTTTGAAGGCTTGCTATAGTATAATTTTGATTTAGGTCTAGTTGGTGGTCTAGGTAATAAGTTTCACATTTATAGGCCATTGTAAGCCTTGGTATCTTATTTTTTTTTTTTTTTTTTTTTTATTATATTCTATTTTTGTAAGCTCATCTACTACCTCATTTGCTTATATACATTTATACCCTAGTGACCTGTAATGAACTTTGTCGAAACTCTTTTGCTTTGGTCATACTCTATAGCAGGTGGCACTATTTGCGAACTTAATTGAATAGCCTAACTAAGAGAGGGAGTGATATATCGCTAAGCGCTATCAGGGTAACCCTTTATACGGCCACCTGTAATGAACTATGGTCATGTACTTTCTTAATTCTTATATTCTACTTCTATTTCCTATTAGTTATTATTGTTCTTTGGAATTCTGTATTGTAAATCATAAATTATCACTTTATTATGTATTATCACTGATGTTAGGCTTTCTATATTGTAGAGGTTATGGGAATAGGATTTGTATACAATTATGTATAGAAAATAGTCATAAGGCCAAAATAGGTTTTGAAGAGACTACTCTAGAAGGGAGGCAGTGCTCTCTCAATTTATATAAAAGAAGGAGAAATCTGTGTAGTCCTGTATTTCTCTTCTTCAGCTAGCTACCATATGAAGGGTTACCCTGATAGCACTTAGTGAAGTTTGCTACTGGTTATATGGCTATGTTATATAGGCTTAATTGTACTGGTATACCCTGCCCACATCACAGTGACTATGGGAAACTACAATATACTTCTTCAGGTAGGTTTATAAAGGGTTACCCTCACAGTACTTAGCGAATTTACTCATGTATTATACGATTATTGTTAATGGTGTACATATCAGGAGGTAGAATGGCTTGGTAAAACACAAGTAGGTACGAAGCTATAAGTATTACTGAGTGAACTCAGATATCTCAACTTATTCTTCTCAACTAAACAAGTGCTTTCCTATGTCTACTAAGAGATAGAATGATAAAGAAGTAAGGTCGCAAAGATAAGGTGAATATATTCTTAAGACTCAAAGCTAGTCTTGAAGCTAAGGAAGAAAGGAAGGAAAGACAAAGGAGCATCTAGAGGGGAGGAAAATTCACTTTTATTTTATCTTTATAACCCTGCTAGGGGTCATCCAAAAGAACCTCCACTTATGGCTATGACAAGCTATGACGGAGGTAAAAAGACAGCCGACTTAAGGTTAGTAGCACAGTCTACAGTTTAGAAGATAAAGTACAGGTTTATTCCCAAATCCTCCTCACTTACACGTAATAAACTTAAGGAAGAAATGGGGCAGAAGGGAAACAGCAGTGGGGGCAAGAAAAACTCAAAAAGAATATGCGACCGGTACAAATACGACCACCCAGTATATCAAAATAGCAGAAAGACTTTAAGTAAAAGGGAAAAAGAAAAGCCTGGGGAACCCCTTTCCTATCTCCAGTGAGGTGAACCTTATAACAACTGGGAGGAATCGAGGTACAAGCGAGAAACATAAACCAAAGAGAAAGGAAAGAGAAGAAGACAAGGGAGATAACAGAAGCAAAACTCACAAAACTTTTATACAAAGGGAATAACAGGAGCAGAAAGAAGAGATGAAATACTGAGGGGCCCTAAGTCTCCATTCCCTCTTCTATCATAGCACCCAAATTCTCCACTCTTTTATTATTATCAGCCAAAGCTTGCAAATACATGGGGCAGAGGGGATCGTTGGCGGGGTGGGTGGTATTGCAGTTAGTATATTTAAGCACTGTATGTTTGCATTGTCGTCTGCAGCATTTGCATTCTGTATTAACACAGAAGTGCTCAAAAATGGCATGGGGTCCAGTGCAAATACGGCAGCGGGGGGAGGATTTACACTTCAGTTGATGATGTCCGAAGCGGCAATAGCGGGAGCATTAGGTGGCCTTTGAGAAGGCAATGTATAGGTCGGTCCAACAATTCTTGTTGACAATGGTTAGGCCTTGGGAGATGCGGTAGTGGTTATTGTTCACCACTACAGTGATGACAATTGACAATGCAGGTTTGCCAACTAACTTATCCTTGGAAGCAAGCTAGTGAGGGGTTTGGGCGAGGACAATACCTTGGTTGAATGTTTCGATTTCCTTTTGGATGAGCAACATATGTTCAACATCTGAGGTATTGAGGATGGGGGTTGGCATATTGTGCACAATGTACTTCTTATAAAGGAAGTTTCAGCATAGGCCAGTGATGGTAGGGAAGAACTTGCAGACAGCTTCTTCAATGGTCAGCTTGTAGGCAAGGACTTGCTGGGTAGTTATGTTCTCCATTACTGAGAGGAAGATGTTGTTAGCTCCAGCTTTTTAGACAGAGCGAATTCGGCAGGTGGAAGGGGCTTTCTTGTCAACCAGCGCAGCATTGACAGTGTCCTGAACAGTGATTATGTTAAACTCGGGGATTTCTCCCTCGAGATTGACAATGATTTCTCTCTCCCTCTTAGTGGTATACTTCAGGGTGGGAGGAGTAGTAGCAGTCAGGGGCAGCATGTCTTGGGCTTTGCCTTTATTTTTCTTCACTAACGGAGCCTAGGTGGTATTAGCAGTGGGGTGCACCACTTATAGCACAGCAGAAGTGGGGGAGGCAAGGGAAGAAGAGATCTTCTTCACCGCTTTAGCAGTTTTAGATGTTTCCAACCGTAGCTTCTTGATGGAATCAGAGAGTGTGAGGTCGATATCAGTGGGGCCTGCCTTAGCCGAGGCCATAGCAGTGGTGTTGCAGGTAGTGATAGCTTCAAGTTCATCAAAGTGAGCTTCAAGGGATTGTTGGCCAGTAGTAATAGCAGTGAACACCTCTTGAATCTTGCTCACGGAGGCAAGGAGGGACAGCAGGGTCTATGTGTATAACTAGAGGTCTCTGTATCTGATGTACCAGTCACCTGTGAGAGGCGCAGTATGCATCGAGACTATGTCTCCTATTCCAGGTTCATCACATATTGCGGGGGAGAGGCCAGATGCCTTAAATAGGGCAAGCATTAGTTTCATGGCAGTGGCTTTGTTCCTTGCCTCTTCTGGGGGGGTGGGAGGGGGAGGAGGGGCAGGCTGTATTGACTGTGGGCATCGCAGCGGCATTTTGCAATGTTTGATGATGTGATATAGGTACTAATAGCTGAGAACTAATAATGTATGGGGTAGTTTGAAGGTGAGAAGGAGCCTAGATAAAGGAGTATCTAAACTCTATTCCCATTATTTAAATACACTTTTCCTCCTAGTGGGACATATTTGCACTAACTTAATAGGATAGACTAGCTAGGTTTGAAAAAGGGAGAAAAATAAGCGACATAGCTACAAAAGGAAATCCTCCACTCCTGCCACTTGCATTACCCACCCTAAAACAAAAGAAGTCCTCCTCAGCTTCCACTCGCAACCTTTCTCCAGGCTTGCGACGGTCAAATCTATTTCCTCGGTCAGTCAGGGGCTAGGCACGAATGCTCTGGGGGCCCTGAACACCCCTCCTAGGAACTCTGAGAGCAACGCAGTGAATGGGCAAGTGCCCTAGGCACTCTATTGTTAAGTGAGGTGAGCAGTTTTATGGTTGCTTCTTGCTCAGGAAGCATGAAAGAGGGGTAGGATACCATTGTGTCAGTGGCAAGAGTGGGGGGGTTGTGGCATGATTGGAGGTTCACTAAGCGAGCCTGGAGTGACAGTACAATCCTGTGTCGCAACCTCCAAAGGAGACTGATTGTAGGAGTCTATTCACCTACTCACTAACACAGTCAGGCCTCAAACAAACATTGTTGATGACGATGTATCTCAGTTATCGTCACAAGAGAAGTGTCTCGCTTAGCGCCATTTCGCATGGTCAGAAAGGTGTGAAAACTCAAGACAAGAGAGACTAGCCTAATATGCAGCTTTTGACGAGGAGGACCTTTACCCCAAGGTAAGGGGGGAATCGAAATTCTGGTGGAGCCCTGGACAAATGAGCATTGAAACTCTTTTCCTTCGGTCATACTCTCTAGCGGGCGGCACTATTTGCAAACTTAATTGAATGGCCTAACTAAGAGAGGGAGTGATACATCGCTAAGCACCATCAGGGTAACCCTTTATATAGCTATTAAGGTCATCAGTCGCATTCGCTTACAAGGACTAAACCAGTAATTAGGCAACCTTGTATGGTCAGGGAAAACTCGCTTATGCTATAAAACCTATGACCAACTAGAAATTTATGGTATGGAATAATGCAAGTGGGATTTGAACCCACAACATTAGGTATTACTGTACAACAACACTAAGACAGCCATACCACTAGACCATCCTCACCTAGACAAAGAAGCGTCTAAACTCTATTCCCATTATTCAAATACACTTTTCCTCCTAGTAGGATGTCTTTGCACTAACTTAATAGGATGGACTAGCTAGGTTTGAAAAAGGAAGAAAAATGAGCAACATAGCTACAACAGGAAATCCTCCATTCCTACCACTTGTATTATCTACCCTAAAACAAAAAAAATCCTCCTTGGCTTCCACTCGCAACCTTTCGCCAGGCTTGCGATGGTCACATCCATTCCTTCAGTCAGTCGGGAGCTGGGTGCGAATGCTCTGGGGGGCCTGAATACCCCTCCTAGGAACTCTGAGAGTAACGCTGTGATTGGGAGAGCGCCCTATGCACTCTATTGTTAAGTGAGGTGAGTAGTTTTATGGTCGCTTCTTACTCATGAAGCATGAAGGAGGGGTTGGACACTACTGTGTCCGTAGCGAGAGTAGGGGGGGAAGTGGCATGATCGGAGGTTCGCCAAGCAAGCCTGGAGTGATAGTACGATCCTATGTCATAACCTCTAAAGGAGACCGATTGTGGGAGTCTGTTCGCCTGCTCACTTACATGGTCAGGCCTGAGATAAACGTTGGTGATGACGATGTATCTCAGTTATCATCACGAGAGAAGTGTCTCACTCAGCGCCATTTCACACGGTCAGAAATGTGTGAAAACTCAAGAAAAGAGAGACCAGCCCAATGTTCAGGCTTTGATGAGGAGGACCTTTACCCCAAGCTAGGGGGTGGATCGAGATTCTGGAGGAGCCTGGACAAAGGAGCATCTATACTCTTTTCCTTCAGTCACACTTTCTAGCAGATGGCTTTGCGCAAACTTAATTAGATAGCCTAACTAAGAGAGGGAGCAATACATCGCTAAGTGCCATCAGGGTAAACCTTCATACGGCTATTATGGTCATCGGTCGCATTCGCTTACAAGGATTGAACCATTAATTAGGCAACATTTTACAGTCAGGGAAAACTCGCTTATGCTACAAAACCAGTGACCGACTGGAAATTCGTGGTATAGAATGAGGCAAGCGGGATTTGAACCTACGACCTTGTACGTTACTGTACAATGACATCAGGATAGCCATACCACTAGACCATCCTCATGCTGACAAAGGAGCATCCAGGGGGGGGGTAATTCATTTGTATTCTTATGGTCGCATAAGCAACAATCTATAAGAACATCCTCATATAGCTATGGAAAGCTATGAAGTAAAAAGAAAAAACATCTCCTCCAAAAAACACAGAAAAGTAGTGCAAAGAACAAACTAACATAAGTGGAAAAGAGTCTGCAAAGTCAAATCCAAATCTCTATAAGATGGGGCAATATTCTATGCAAGTGAATCTGACACATCAGAAGAACTACAAGAGGGGCTAAGAAAAGTAGACATAGGGGTAGCTAATCTGTCAACTGGAGCTACCTCTGTTAGAGGTTTGCAATCCAAAAAACTCTTATATGGCCAGCATGTAGAGCATGGGCTAGGCAGTACATAGGAGGGGGTACATGATGCGGGTCTATTAGGCACAGAATGAACAGGTATGGCCACATGTTATTTGTATGCATGGGTCCTTATCGGTATCCCAGATTTTGTTTTCGATATGTATGTCGCTATCTGTCTGGTTTCTTCTTCTGAGCGGAACATCGCTTCCAGATCATGGGGCTTCGGTATATATTTGTTGTGTGCCGCTGCCCTTGCCAGGCACTCTAGTATTGCATGCTGAATGGTCTCATAATATTGGTAGCAGTGTATGCAGAGGTGATCTTTGTGTCCCTATGAGGTATGCATGGAAAGGTACGATCTCTGGGATCTCATTTGGAATAGTCAGCTTACAATTTCGATTGTTAGCCTGAAAATCTAGTTTTCACCGAGGGATATCTCTTCGTCATCGGTCGTGTTCTCTTTTGTTACCGCTTTCCATCGTTCGACCAGGTTTTCTTTTATTTTGGCTTGAATGGTTTCCATGGAGTATATTGACAGGGTCGCTTCACTAGCCTTAACCACCCCATGAAATCGTGCTCCAGTTTCTAGGTATAGAATGATGTTCCTGAGGATTTTGTCAATGTGGACTGGTGGAGAGCTTCCAGGTTTATGTATGTTCAGGGTGTTCCACTTCTAGACATACAGTCCTTTTCTTTTGTCCCCTACCATTTTCCTTTTTATGTGGTTACAGTAGGTGTGCTCAGGTTTTCTTGTCGTCATGACCAGGTACGTGTCCAGTAGTACTGCTGTGATTGGGTGCTCTGGGTCAGTGATGGTAGATACTTTTAGGATGTATTTTTCCTGGAGGTACTTGATCCAAACTTCCGGTGGAGGTATTTTCGTCTAGGCTAAGACTTAGTATGTATTCATGTTCCAGAAGTGTCCAGTTACCCATCTTGCTATCTTGCTGAACTGGGTGGTGAGGAGCTTGATAGTTGTTTGGTCTGGTTCGAAAACTATTGCGCCATATTTCATTTATGGTATCAATATCCCCATCACTATCTGCCTTCGATTATGTAGGGTGAGCCCTTTATGTCTCGTGTTATCTCTTCTAATGAGTGCAAACTATTTCATAGCATGCGCGATGTGTATTTTATAGTGGGTGTGCAGGGTTCGTTTGGTGGATGAGAAATATCCTAGGTACCTTGCTACTTTTTTTAGGGCAATCCAGGCACCTCCTATGACAAAGGAGTGTCTAAGGGGGGGGGGAAATTCATTTTTATTTTATCTTTACAACCCCGCTATAGGTCGTCTAAAGAACCTCCACTTGCAGCTATGTCAAGCTATGACAGAGGTAGAAGATAGCTGACCTAGTGTCGGTAGCGCGTTGACAAAGGAGTGTCCAGGGAGGGGGAAATTCATTTTTATTTTATCTTTACGACCCCGCTAGGGGTCATCTAAAAAACCTCCGCTTGCAGCTATATCAAGCTATGATGGAGGTAGAAGACAGCTGACCTAATGTCGGTAGCGCAGTCTATGGTTTACAGATAAAATACAGGTTTGTTCCCGAATCCTCCTCGCTTACACACAATAAACTAACGAAGAAATGGGGCGGAAAGGAAAGAACGGCGGGGGAAAGTAAAACTCAAAAAGAAAAACGCGACCGGCATAAAAGTGACTACACAGTATATCAAAACAGCAGAAAAACTGCAAGCGAAAAGGAAAAAGAAAAGCCCAGGGAACCCCTTTCCCATCTCCAGCAAGGCGAACCTTACAACAACCTGAAGGAATCGAGGTACAAGCAAGAAACACCAACTAAAGAGAAAGGAAAGAGAAGAGATAAAGGAGAAAACACAAGCTAAACTCATGAAACTTTTACACAAAGTGAACAACACTAGCAAGGAATAAGATGAAACACCGAGGGGCCATAAGTCTCCATTCCCTCTTCCATCACTGCACACAGATTCTCCACTCGCTTGTTATTATCGGCCAAAGCTTACAAATAAATAGGGCAGAGGGGATCATTAGCGGGGTGGGCGGCATCGCAATTAGTGCATTTAAGCACTGTGTGCTTGTATTGTCGTCCACGGCATTTGCATTCTGTGTTGCCACAGAAATGCTCGAAGATGGCGTGTGGTCCGGTGCAGATGCGGCAGCGGGGCGAGAATGTACACTTCAGTTGATGATGACTAAAGCGGCAGTAGCGGGAGCACTGGGTAGCCTTAGAAAAGGCAATGTAGGGGTTGGTCCAACGGTTCTTGTTAAGGATGGTCAGGCCTTTGGAGATGCGGTAGTGGTTATTGTTCACCACCACAGTGATGACAATGGAAGAGGCGGGCTTGCCAACGAGCTTGTCTTTTGAAGCGAGCAAGTGTCGGGTTTGAGCGAGTATAACACCTTGGTTAAACGTCTCGATTTCCTTGTGGATGAGCGACATGTGTTCGATGTCTGAGGCGTTCAGAATGGGGGTTAGCACATTGTGCACAATGTATTTCTTGTGAAGGAAATTCCGGTGTAGGCCGGGGATGGTGGGGAAGAACTTGCGTACGGCTTCTTCAATGGTCAGCTTGTAGGCAAGGACTTGTTGGGCGGTGGTGTTCTCCATGACGGAGAGGAAGATGTTGTTGGCCCTAGCCTTTCAGATGGAGCGGACTCGGCAGGCGGAGGGGGCTTTCTTGTCAACCAGCGCAGCGTTGACAGTGTCCTGGACAGCCATAGGGTTCAACTCAGGGATTTCTCCCTCGAGATTAACGATGATTTCTCTCTCCCTCTTGTTAGGGTACTTCAGGGTGGGAGGAGTAGTAGCAGTCATAGTCGGCATAGCCTGGGCTTTGCCTTTGTTTTTCTTCACTACCTGGGCCTAGGTGGTGTCAGTAGCAGGGGGTGCCACTTGTAGCACAGTAGAAGTGGGGGAGGCAAGGGAGGAAGAAATCTTCTTCACCGCTTTTGCAGTTTTGGACGTTTCTGACCATAGCTTCTTGATGGAATCAGAAAGGGTGAGGTCGACTTCGGTAGGGCCTGCCTTAGCCGGGGCCATGGCAGTGGCGTTCTGGGTGGTGATGGCCTCAAGTTTATCAAAACAGGTTTCGAGGGACTGTTGGCCAGCGGCAATGGCGGTGACAGCCTCTTAGATCTTGGCCACAGAGGCGAGAAGGGATAGTACAGTGGCAGCAAAAAACTCCAGTTGTTTGGCAGCGTTAAAGGTTGTCAGACTATGGTATCCAACTTGCTGACGGAGGGTTTCATGGCTGTTCAAATCGGCAGTGAGGGGTGACTTGATGAAGGAATCAACAAGTGCTCTGAGTGAGGTGGCCTCACTCCTTTCTACTGGCAATGAGGTACTACGGGGAAGGGGGGGTTGTGTAGCCTGTGAATGCCGCGGGGGCATTTTAGCGACGTTTGACGATGCGATGTAGATACTAATAGCTGAGAACTAAAACGTAGGGGGTAGTTTGAAGGTGTGAAGGAGCCTGGAGTGTCCTTATCATTTCTTCCCAAAGCTACTTTAAGCACGAGGAACTAGGGCGTCGCACTCAATTAAGAGCCTATGACATAGGTTCAATGGCTCCCATTTAGGATGAACTGCCTTTCTAGGTTCAAGTGTAATATCCTGAGCATACTAAAATGTATGCGGGTAGACATGGCAATAGGCTAAGGAGTTTATAGACTAGCTTAAGCTGACCTCAGGTTATACCATTGATTACCTTCCTCAGAACTACCAGGGTACTTGAACCTTAAGGTTGACTGCCTGATATGCTGGCCTTCGTTGATACCCAAGTAGACCCCTTAGAGACAAGTCCTAGTTGCCTCCACCCCCGTCACACTTATTAGTACCTACTACTACTCAGCGCTTTATTCTAGGGCTATAGGAGAGAGACACCAGTATTGTATTAACTGGGCCCTCGCTTCCTCAACCTTCGAGCCTAGAGTGTCCAGGGGAGAGGGGGGGGGAAATTCAATTTTATTTTATCTTTACGACCCCGCTAGGGGTCATATAAAAGAACCTCCGGTTGCAGCTATGTCAAGCTATGACAGAGGTAGAAGACAGCTGACCTATCGTCGGTAGCGTAGTATACGGATAGATAAAATACAGGTTTGTTCCCGAATCCTCCTTGCTTACACGCAATAAACTAAAGAAGAAACAGGGTGGAAGGAAAAGAGCAGCGGGGGAAAGTAAGAATCATAAAAGAAAACACGACCGGCATAAACATGACTACCCAGTACGTCAAAACAGCAGAGAGACTTTGAGCGAAAACGAAAAAGATAAGCCTAGGGAACCCCTTTCCCATCTCCAGCGAGGCGAACCTTACAACAACCGGAAGGGATCGAGGTACAAGCTAAGAACACCAACCAAAGAAAAGGGAAAGCAAAAAGACAAAGGAGAAAATGCGAAGCTAAACTCACAAAACGCTTACACCTAAGGGAATAACACTAGCAAGAAAACGATGAAATACCGAGGGGCCCTAGGTCTCCATTTCCTCTTCCATCACTGCACGCACATTCTCCACTCACTTGTTATTAGCCTGGAGTGTCCAGGGGGGGGGGTAATTCATTTTTATTCTTTATAGTCGCGTAAGCAACCATCTACAAAAGAACATCCTTGTACAGCTATGGAAAGCTATGAAGTAATAAGCCTGGAGTGTCCAGGGGGGGGTGAAATTCAATTTTATTTCATCTTTTACAACCCCGCTAGGGGTCGTCTAAAAGAACCTCCGCTTGCAGCTATGTCAAGCTATGACAGAGGTAGAAGACAGCTGACCTATCATCGGTAGCGCAGTATACGGATAGATAAAATACAGGTTTGTTCCCGAATCCTCCTCGCTTACACGCAATAAACTAAAGAAGAGACGGGGTGGGAGGAAAAGAGCGGCAGGGGAAAGTAAAACTCATAAAAGACACACGACCGGCACAAAAGTGACCACCCAGTACATCAAAACAGCAGAAGAACTTTAAGCAAAAAGGAAAAAGAAAAGCCCAGGGAACCCCTTTCCCATCTCCAGTGAGGCGAACCTTACAACAACCAGAAGGAATTGGGGTAAAAGCAAAGGACACTAACCAAAGAAAAGGGAAAGAGAGAAGGACGAAGGAGAAAACACAAGCAATACTCACAGAACTTTTACACAAAGGGAACAACACTAGCAGAATAAAGAGATGAAATATCGAGGGGCCATAGGTCTCCATTCACCTGGAGTGTCCAGGGGGGGGGGGAAATTCATTTTTATTTTATCTTTACGACCCCGCTAGGGGTCATCTAAAGAACCTCCACTTGCAGCTATGTCAAGCTATGACGGAGGTAGAAGACAGCCGACCTAATGTCGGTAGCGCATCTACGGTTTACACGATAAAATACAGGCTTGTTCCTGAATCCTCCTCGCTTACACGCAATAAACTAAAGAAGAGACGGGGCGGAAAGGAAAAGAGAGGCGGGGGAAAGTGAAACTTCAAAAAAGAAAATGCGACCGGCACAAAAGCGACCACCCAGTACATCGGAGCAGCAGAAAAACTTTAAGCGAAAAAGAAAAAGAAAAGCCCAGGGAACCCCTTTCCCATCTCCAGCGAGGCGAACCTTACAACAACCAGAAGGGATTGAGGTAAAAGCAAAGAACACTAACCAAAGAAAAAGGAAAGAGAGAAGACAAAGGAGATAACGGAAGCTAATTTCACAAAACGTTTACACAAAGGGAACAACAAAAGCAGAAAAACGAGACAAAATACCGAGGGGCCATAAGTCTCCATTCCCTCTTCCATCACAGCACGCAGGTTCTCCACTCGCTTGTTATTGTCGGCCAAGGCTTGCAAATATACAGGGCAGAGGGGATCGTTAGCGGGGTGGGCGGCATCGCAGTTGGCACACTTTAGCACCGTATGGTCACATTGTCGTCCGCGGCATTTGCACTCTGTGTTGCCACAGAAATGCTCGAAGATGGCATGGGGTCCAGCGCAGATATGGCAGCGGGGAGAGAATGTGCACTTCAGTTGATGATGACCAAAGCGGCAGCAGCGGGAGCATTGGGTAGCCTTAGAAAAGGCAATGTATGGGTCAGTCCGACGGTTCTTGTTAAGGATAGTCAGGCCTTGAGAGATGCGATAATGGTTATTGTTTACCACTACAGTGATGACAATAGAGGAGGCGGGTTTGCCTGGAGTGTCCTTATCTACTTTCCCAAAGCATTTTAAATGCCAGGAACTGGGGCGTCGCCACTCAATTAAGAGGATATGACTAGGTTCGTTGGCTCCCATTTTGGGTTTAAGGTGAACTACCTTTTTTAGGTTCAAGTGTGAACACCTAAGCATACTATAAGGTACGCGGGTAGACATGGCAACAGGCTGAGGAGTCCGTAGACTAGCTTATGCCGACCTCAGGTTAAACCGTTGATTACCTTCCTCAGAACTACCAGGGTACTTGAACCTTAAAGGTTAATGCCAGATATGCTGTCTTTCGTTGATACCCAAGTAGACCCCTTAGAGACAAGTCCTAGTTGC
>JABYPW010000122.1:0-37715 GCA_016880775.1 Phymatotrichopsis omnivora | reverse complement strand
AAAAAAAACCAAAAAAAAAAAAAAAAAAAAAAAAAGACAAACTGTGTTCCCTCCGACCTACCAGCGCATGTGCATGTCTCATGTAATGGATGGCGACCTCACCGCTGTCGTTTCGGTTGACGTCGTCACCGGTCGAAAGGATCTTGTCAAAGCCGCCTTTGAGATCCTTGAGCGTCGCGACGTTAGTTTGCGGTACACATGCATTACAAGAAGCAGTTATGTATATATATAACCCAGACTATACCTTCTTCTCGGCCTCGGTCAAATTCGCAATGTTGCTCAGCGTGCACAACCTCTTCCACAGCGAAGTGTCGTCCAACCACATTTCGACGTTAAAAATCCTCTCGCCCGGGGGTACCGTGAACAGGATTCAAACGCCTGCTGCCACTTCTCGTGCTTGTATGTGTCCTTGGTGTTTGCCCAGTTGAGCGTCTTCAAGGTCTCTTCCCACTTGGTCGTGGTTTTGAACGTCTTGGCCTGATTGTAATCCTCGATGTTCCAGATGATGCCGAGCTTGCCGTGGGGTTTGAGTACCCGCGAGATCTCGGCTAGCGATGCGGTATTCGCGAACCTGTCGAGTCAGCAGCGGGGGAATGCCGAGTGTGGTGGGTGGAGACAACCGACCAATGGAATGCCTTCCCAGGTGAGTAGAAGAGTCAGCTCGTGGTAGATGCAGGGTGGGGTGTCGAGTGCGCAAGCTGCGCGACGATAACTGCATCGGGGCAAGCGGCACGTTGCAGGCGGCCCCTTTCTTGCACTCCACGCCCTTCAGTTCCTCGTGCGGCTCCACGACGGCAATCTCGTAGCCCTCGGGCCGAGCCGCGATCAGCTCCGTGAACTTGCCGGTTCCGGCAGCGAGATCGTGGATCCTGGCGTTCTCGACGCCGGAAACAGAAAGCTGGGCCAAGAGATGCGATACCGACTCTGGGATGTACGGCGGACGGTTAGCATCGTATGCATTTGCGGCGGAGAAGCCCGAGAGCGCTATGGCGGAGTATTCTTTGGCGACGGTGGCCATAGTTCTGCGGTGGTAGGGGGAGCGGTGCAGCGACGGGAGGCTCTGACGATGGGCGCGGCTAAGGGAGGATACCGTGGTGATTGCACGGAGGAGAGAGGGCGAGAGACGCGTTCAAGCTATTCGTGAGGCGGACAATTGCAGGAAGCGTTTGCCATGGAGGAGTCAGCAAACGCTGCTGCGTTGATGACTGGAGGCTGGCGTCTGGGGAGCGTGCAGTTGGGGATGCGGGGTATATAGTACATGTCTCTACAACGTAGGCAGGTCGAGCATTTACAATACTGTGACTAGCTATTGTGCCCGTCGCTTCGCTGCGGGCCGTTTGAAACCTGCACATTTCAACCAAAATCCCTATACACTTCGGCTACAATTCGGCTACACTGCGGTGGAAAATGCATATACTTCAGCCAATATTGGAGTCTGTGAAACCGATACCAATTGGAATCTATGAAATTGATCGGTTGCGTGAAAAACAATAGAGAAGTACATGTGTGAGGATATTTTATATATTTCAATTTCATTATAATCGTATTGACCTCGAAGAATGACTTGCTTGAACACAATGTTTTCCACATAACCCACCACAACTTTTTTCCTGCCCTAGCCCTTAATCCTCAAGACGCATATCATGGAGCACACGACAGTGTTACTGTGTGGGAGCGGTGTGTGCCAGGGCTCCCTTATCTTTATCAAAAGTTTGTTTTTCTCAGTTGCGGCGGAGGAAATCTTAGCGAAGAGGAAGGTCAGAAAGGCGCTGATTTCAACTGCTTATGCCTGATCGGCGCCTGCGCCAGATATACAGAACCTACGCAGAGCTGGCATGCCCCAGTTAAAGGCCAATAAGTTCCCGGGTGACGCGGTGTAGGCATGATTAGCCATAAAGCTTATTTGAATTTTGGCTTGCGTTGCGGATCGCAGACTCAGCGAGTGACGGCTCGTGAACGGAGATAACTATATCTTGTTGATTTCTATTTGAGTGGGTCACATACAAAGAGTATATGCCACTAACGAGTGATATATTTTTATTTCAACTCTCCAGCCATGCGGTAACTTTACCGATATCGAACCGTTAATTTGTGCGGAAATCGATATAATATCTCGGGGAAAGCCTGCTAAGATGGTAGGCGAATCTCGAACCGAAAACAGGCCACCGTAGAGATATCCATCAATGGCCGCCATGGAACGTATATTAGGCACCAAACACTGTGCTTATCTCTTCCATGCGAATGATCTAGACCAACAGCTTTTCACTTGGGAGCGAATTAGGCCTTTTCGGGTCTACCTCTAGGTTAAGCATATATCTCGCGACAAATCAGAAACAGCTGTCATAGCAGCCCAAAAAACAACCACCGAAAGGATTGGGTGCTGCCTAGTCAGATATGCTGTGTTATCACTCAACGTCGGCAGATTTTCCCCGTTACTCTACCGATACCATGTGGTGAGTAAAAAAAATCAAGAATTTTGAAGAAATTGTAACTATAACTCTTGTTAATTTTAGTTAAAGTCTTCGTGTGCTAGAGATAACGAACTTAGGGTATTTCATCTAACGCAATCTCCGGCAAAAAACATTTTTTACAGCAAATAACTTAAACTTGCAGAGGGTCATATGCCCGCGAAGGTTCGCCTCACGTTTCTGTATTGTGAAAAAAAAAAAAAAAAAAAAAAAAAAAAAAAAAATAACGCGCAGACAAACGTTTTAAAGTAGGAAGATATATCTCATAACCCTGGTACATCTCGATATATGATAAAAAGGCACTTGGCGGAACATGTCCGCTTATCCGATGAAGCGGAAGCTAACTATATCCTCACGGCTTCTGAGAGTTTCCAAACCATTCCCGACGTACTACATATGGTCTTATCAGACTAGGAAACTAACAAAAATCGAAAACTAGCATATAAGGACAGATTAATTGCCCCGTCGAAGGATCGATTGTGATATGTTTATGCTTTGAGGTGCGTCGCCGATGGTGATTGTTTCCGAATTGAGTAAATGTTCCGGATTAGGTAATCTCACGACGGGCCTAAAGAAAAAGAATCGTTATAAAGTTACATTTACTCCCCCAAAAATTGTAGCATAAGTTACTGTCCAATATCTGGTGGCGGATTGGAGTTGTACTATGACGTTCGCGCAAATACCCCGATACTTCATTCGCATGCAAGTGGCATATACAACGGGGGTAACTAATACCTATCCACACGATAACATTTCACGATCCTGGATTGAAATTGCTAACTCGAGCAAAAAATAGATATGCACTCGGGCAGCACGGAATAATAGCGGCAATACGTCACCACATCTCACAGCGATGAGCGAGCGCACACCAACGGTAAAATTTCTGCTCGAGCCAGAAAGCCCGGATTCGGGGGATAAAAACAACAGTGCCAATACACCATTACATCTGGCTGCGTCGGACGGGCATGCAGCTGAGATAAAGTTTCTGCTCGAGCATGAAGATCTAGATTCGAACGTCGAAAATAACGATGGTAATACGCCATTACATCTCGCAGCGGTGAACGGGCATGAAGGGGTGGTAAAGCTTCTTCTCGAGCGGGAAGGTCTGGATTCGAACGTCAAAAACAACAACGGCGATACACCATTACATCTCGCGGCACTGAACGGGCATCAAGCGGCGGTAAAGTTTCTGCTCGAGCAGGAAGATCTGGATTCGAACGTCAAAAATAACGACGGCAATACACCATTGCATTTCGCGGCGCTGAACGGGCATCAAGCGGCGGTAAAGTTTCTGCTCGAGCAGGAAGATCTGGATTCGAACGTCAAAAATAACGACGGCAATACACCATTGCATTTGGCGGCGCTGAACGGGCATGAAGCGGTGGTAAATTTTCTGCTCGGGCACGGAGGTCCGGATCCAAACGACAAAAACGGGAAAGGTTCCACGGCATTACATTACGCAGCGGGGAAAGGGCATGAATCAATCGTGAAGTTTCTGGTCCAGCAGAAAGGCCTGGCCTCGAACGACAAGAACAAAAGCGGCTATACACCATTACATTTCGCAACGATGAATGGGCATGAAGCGGTGGTAAGGTTTCTGTTGGAGCAGGATGGCTTGGATTCGAACGATAAAAGTAAACGCGGCAACACACCATTACACTTCGCCGCGCTGAACGGGCATGAAACGGTGGTAAAGTTTCTTCTCGAGCAGGACGGTCTGGTTCCGAACGTCAAAAACAGAAGCGGCAATGAACCACTAAATTATGCGGCACGGAAAGGCCATGAAGCGGTAGTAATGTTTTTCCTCCGGCGGAAAGGTTTGGATTTGAATGGTAAAAACATTCTCGGCAATACGCCATTACATCTCGCCGCGCTGAATGGGCATGAAACAGTCGTGAAGTTTCTGCTCCAGCAGAAAGGTCTGGACTCGAAGGGCAAAAACAAAAGAGGGAATACGCCATTACATCTCGCAGCGCTGAACGGGCATCAAGCAATCGTGAGGTTTCTACTCCATCAAGGACGCCTGGACACGAAGGGCAAAAACACCACCGGCAATACACCATTACATCTTGCAGCGCTGAACGGGCATGCAGAGGTGGTAAAGTTTCTGCTCCAGCAAGAAGGCCTAAACTCGAAGGACATCGAGGACAGCGCCGGTATGCCGATACATCTCGCAGCGCTAAACGGGCATGAAGCAGCGGTAAAGTTTCAGCCCGAGCAGGGGGGTCTGAATTTGGAGGACGAAAATATAAGCGGCAATACACCATCACATTCTGCAGCGTTCAGCGGCTACGAAGCGCTAATAAAGAACCCGCCCGCCCAGGAAGGTTCGAACCCGAACGGCAAAAACAATAGCAGCAACTCACCATTACATACCGCAGCGCGAGGCGAGCATGAAGCGGCGGTAAAGTTTCCGCCGGCGCAGAAAGGTCGGGGTTCGGGCGACGAATACGGGGGCGGCGACACACAATCACATTCGGCAGCGCTAAACGCCCACGAGAGGGTGGTTTGGGCAGGTGTACAGGTAAGTCCAAATGCCCAATCTTATGTTGTTCCAGACCTTACCACTAACGTTTGACTCGGTTTTCAGAGGCTGAGACGGCTAAAAGCGCAAACACCCCCGGAAAGATATATCACCGGCAATTATAATAGAAACCTAATTCAACGTACTAAAGCTCTTTGGTGACTGAATTATTGGCTTCTCGTTTCATGTTAAGACAAGATGAGTGTGGGAAGTTTGTGGGAATTGCATGGTAGAGATTACTGAAGAAGTTGAAGCGTAAAGAAAATTTGCAAAAATTGTTCGAAAGCGGCAAGGTTATACGGGAAGCGGAATTTGTAAAGCGGTTATTTTCTGCTTAATTTGCTTTTCTTCCATAATTTGTTTATTTGTTTATTTACATTATTTATTTACATATTTATTTATTCCATCGATTATAGTGCACGAGCTCTGACCCACCGCCTGAATTACCCCAGCGCGTTACATAAATTTCTTTATTTGAATTCTCCCGGACGGCCATTACGTCACTATGTTCTTGTAATTTTCGTACGCCTTAACTATGTACTCGTACCTTACAACAGTTTCATGACAGTGTGGTGGGACGAGCGGGCCGACACTCTGCTAACCCGCAGTAATACATATAATCTTTAGCGCTGTTCGGAAACTGGTTGATGTTACGAGTACTTTTGTCGAAAAATTTCCACGATAATGCAAGAAACGACATCGGAGTTAAAACTCATCCAGTAGGGAAAGTGGGGTTTTTCAGGGATGGGTTATTATAATCGAGATCGGTATCCCTTATTTCTTAATTACCTTTCCGTACGCGTGGTATTGGGTGGCCTAAACGTTTATTTCTACTCCGGTTGTTGGCTGGATTATGGCACCCCATGTAGTGACGGCAGTTGGGGGGGGGTGGACTGAGATAAGCGGTGCATGAATAAATAAATAAAAAATACTTATGCACATAAATATCGTTCGGCAACGGACCAGCCGTTACAAGTTAGATTTTTATCCTACCCTTACCTGGGTTACCGTTTCTAAAAATGCCTATTTTATATACCGGGTGAAAACGGAGATCTTCTGGATGAGGGATTCGAGGTGACTACCGCATTACAACTAGCTCTTTCACCCTTCTAAAGAAAGAAGGTATGGATAGTAAGAAACGCCTCCTTAATTCCTCAATGGAGACAGACATCGGATAAACAGAAGGTTATGAAACATCTCGGGTATGAAGAGTGCATGTTTATGTATTAAATTTTGCCTGCCAGCAAGCACGATCACACCACGCAACGAATTAGGTGAAAAAGTAAAGGTGAAACCCCAGTATGACCATGACCACTGGTAGCAGAATCCTTTCTACAACAGTAGTTTTTAGTGAAATTTTTCGCCACGGGACTTCTTCAATATGTTGTTCCAGGAACAGAATTATGCCATGTTATAGGGATGGCACAATGGCCATTAATGGCAAGTGATCACTTATGACCAAACTGCCAAGAAGTAGGGGAAAACTAAACCTCAATCCAAAAGAAGAGCAGAATTCCTAGCTAGGTACCACGGATATGTAACTGAAAGCAATTCTGACTACCACTATTACATGTAATTGTCCTGATATCTTTGTGAGACGAAAAATTATTATACGAACAGAAAAGGAATAAAGTGCTCATAATGAATTCAAATTACTTTTCCGTAGTTCCCCTGCATAACTAAAATATGGGAATATCGTACAACAACTGTATACAACAAAACTATCACTCCTCCACAACTCTCTTTCAAATATTTTCTTGAGGTAATCTATGTCACTGAAAACTTTTTCTTTTGAATCATTAGCACATGGGGAGTAGGAGGAAAATGCAAACAGTATCATAAACACTTGATCATTTATTTTTGCAAAACTTCATGGTTGTGAGCTAAATTTGATTTTGAGTTATACTTATTTGTATTTGATTTACTAAGCTGAGTAAACTTTGGATAAGTCTATAATATCTAAAGAATTGGGAGATGAAGAGAGTTATTTCACACAAAGTTAAATTATGTCTATATATATAAAGAATAGTGTTTTGAGTTTTAGTAGACTTAAAGCATTATTCAAATGTACCAACTATAGTATTGATAGCCTATAAATTATAGATGTATAAGTAAAGTGCAAATATTAGTACAAGTAGCAAATAGTATATGTATGGATATTTTCTAAAACTATTACTACTAATAACCTAACATAATCTTATCACTTATGTAAGAATAGAAATATATCAAAATAAGTTAATATACCAAGAAAATTAGAGTAATGATTTCTTTGCTATTTTGAGTTTCTGTTAAAGAAATATATTTATTCCCTTAATACTAGCACTTATGCTATCTTCCCCTACTAAATGTCTATTCACACTAAGATAATTGCATTATTAATATATTTCTCCTATTCATTTCCCTAAATAATCACCTAGAAAATGTTAACAAATATTCAACTAAACAAAGTAGTAGAAATTAGGCTTACCAAGACTTCCCCTAATTAAGTTACTTAATTTAATAGAGGTTTTAAGTAGTAAATGTATATAGGGTTTCTTCTAGAAATATTAAAATATAATCTAAAGTAATATGATACATTTAGCTAAGGTTAAAGGTTATTGTTAGTAAAATGAATTTTGTTTATGACATTGGTACTGATGATTTATTATAATAAAGTAGTATATATTCTTAGAGAGAGTATATTATATATTCCCTATTTATGTAACCTCTTAATATAATAAAATATATTGAATTTTAACTACCTCTCAATATCTTACAATAAGCTAATAAAAATCAAGTGCATTAATAAAGATATTAACTTACTATGTATATAATTCCTTTCTTTTCCATATATAATACTAGCTCATATAACTAGAATTTTAAGTATTAGGTCTATTATACCTCAAATATATCCTAATAACTTAATGTAGCTTGGCCTAATATTTCCTTATTATTATACTAATAAGTATATATTTATTGTAATTTAAATCATCATTAAAATCTTGTGAAAGGAATTGTATATATAATAGTAGATAAGGTAATTGCTAGAATATACATTAATGGTTACTCTATAGCCTGCCTATAAGAAAAATACATCTTCTAACTCCTTCACTTTATTAGTATATGAAAATTCCAGATACAAATAGGAAAGTCCTACCTTGCATAACATTAGTCACTACATCTCCTATATCTTTCCTAGCCCTAATGTTGACAAGACCTGAAAACCCTTAATTATGTTATCTTCTACTACCTAATAGTGATACCATACCAAGGAGCTAATTTTTATAAATATGTATATGGTTGAATGACTCTGGTCCTCAAAAGTTATGATAATCAAATTTGCTTAGTTCATTGCTAAAACTAAAATAGCCTATCCCCTATCTATAGTTAACTTTAGCATATAAGAGATCTTAGATATAGTTCAGGTTTAAGGTAGTTATAGGTTGTGTGTGTTTTCTCTGTATTTTTCTTTCTCTGTAGGTTTTTTTGGTCTCTCTTTCTACCTACTATTTACTTTCTTCTCTGCTTAATTTTTGTTTTTTTTTTCACTTCTTTGATTTATATTTCTATCCAAACCTCAATTTCTTCCTAGAGGAATTAGAACTTCAGGGTCATCTATTTTCTTTTGCACTTCTTTTACCATTTTTTTTCTAATTTCAATTCTCTTATATTTCTACTAGAGTGTAGTGGAGAAGGTTTTTTTTCACACCATAGCTAGAGAGGCTATATATAGATATTATATCTAGAAACAATCAACATAAAGTAAACCAAGAAAAAAAAAAAAAAAAAAGTAATTGGTAGGATATTAATAAATATCTCACTAGGCATATTTGTTATAGTAGTCATAGATGATGGCTACAGCTACTATTTCTTTAATTTGACTAATGAATTTAAAGTTCTATAGTAGATATTCAAAGTTTTTCATATTTTAGATAGAGACTATAATGCTATCATAAATAATTAGTAATGATTTGAATAATCTACCTGAAATTAGCTGTAATAGGAGGTAGACATTAACCTACAAGTGGTCTACAATATAAATATTTAATGATAGCCTTAAAGCTTCTAATAGTTATTGTATCTGAACATAATAAATCTACTTATAAAGGGTAAAATAGTAATAAGTCACAAAAAGATCTCTAAATGTAAACCAAATTTCTTATGCCACTTACCTTTTATTTCAATATAATTAATAGAAAATAAATATCTAATACTGGCTGCCAGAATAAACTTTATTACAGCTAAAGAAAATAGATTAATATAAAGAGGAAGGTGAATGGAGATGGAGAAAATGTAGGCGTAGAGGAATATAAAGACACTACCTAGTCTTAGCTACATAATTAGTTGTATATCAATATTGGCTAAATGAATAAATTCCATTTTTAGTATGATAGCATGTAATATTTTCATCCTGATAGAATAAGGAACTACTTTTGGAAACTGCAAGGCTAAGCAAGGAAATTGCATCTTGCCAATATCCTTCATCTTTCTTGACCTATGAAGCTCTTAGTGTTTTTCACTTGAGGGTGTTCAATGCATAGTGCAGCTCACTAACAGGGTTAGTAAGACCCTTTTTAGAGCAATATGTCCTAATGTAGAGTCTAGCTCTCTGGGTAGAGGGCTTTAATCTAACCTGGTAGCCATTGCAGGGATGGATGGTTGTATAGTTTTTTTTTTTTTTTTTTTTTTTTTTTTTTGGTCTAAGGATGATGAGGTCTCTGATGGGTATAGACATTTTTCATATTCTCACCTTCCAAGTCTACTTAATAACTTCTAGAATGGAAGAATGTAAGAATTAAAGATACACACTCAGACCTCCAAGATCTTTACCTTCTTAACCACGTATCGCGCGATGAAAAGGTGCTCGGTAGATGTGCACATAGCGACCAGCCGCGCCGCTTCCGGCACCAAATCCTTTTCCCGTTGGACTTTGCCCTCTTTGTACCCTGGCGGATAAAGAAGGCCTTAGATTAATAACTTCTTATCCTAGTTTTCCTCAAAATAAACCCAACTAGTTATGATAAGGGTGGAGTTGGGATGTCAATGGCCACAATATTATAGCGAGAGATTGACATTGTCTCCAAGCGAGTGAGAGCATGTGATGTTAGAAATCCATTTTTTTTTTTTTTATTCCCATCCGATTTACTTCATCTCGGTTCTCCATTTAGTTTTTTATTTGTCCCTCTCCCTTCCAATACGATGTTTTTGGATGCTGTCATCGCCAGCCTCGGAGGTCTCGCAGCCGCAATATCCCACCAGGCAAGCTTCATCATCACGTGACGCCTTGCCTATCTAGCAAGCTCGGTGAAATTGCTCATCCTCGTTTTCTGCAGTTGTTTGTATGCATCGCTAAGAAAAATATCACCAGTAAGGTTTCGTGTAGGGACTGGAATGTAAATCCTCCAGCGTTGCGATGCCGATCGCGGTAGAACACTTGCTAATGTTGCGTCAAGGCTGTCCGTCATAAGCCATCACTCGGTACATTTTTCACGCACTCCGTGTTTTTTGGTTCACTCGGTGCATTTTTTTTTTTTTTTTTTTTCGCTCCCTCGGTGAACCTCTACTCACTCGATGCATTTTAGTCATCAATATTGGCGCTCCAGCTAGTAAGCGTTCGACTTCCCGCCATCTCCAACAGTGCTTCAACGCTTTGAACAGCCACCAAAAAAAACGATGCACCGCACTCTAACCCCTCAAATGCAACATCGCGTCCATAACGAGGATAGCATAACCAAAAACAAACATACACACATGTACAAGCACCAAGCCCTTCGTGCAGCCTGCAACAACACGCCAATCCCGCCTCTCCCATTGGTGGAAAAAATAAATTCCCCCCAAACTTTATCCGTCGAGTTCCAACTTCTCCTCTATCCTCGCACGGGTAGTTCCTCCGGCGCGTGCAAGGGGGATACGCGGAGTCATCCCTGCTGGTTTTTTCGGATTAACTATACTCCCTGGCACTTCCGGGAGGAAGGTGTTGCCGTGCCAGCGGTGTTTTTTTCCTCCCTCGCAACGGGGGTATTGAGGTTTTGGAGCACTCAGGGAGAAGCCCAGTCTGCGGACGCTGCACATCACGTCGTGTGGCCTCACAGTCAGTCGATGAGTGCTATTGGATACGAAAATCAAATGGTAGATATAAAGGAGAGGGAGACGCAGGGTACCTACGCTACAGGTCCCTGGGGAGATTGTTTCTTACGCTCCACATTGCGATTTACATTTTTCCAAAAGACGAAGAATGGAGAAGGATGTGCGGATACGATATGCGGTTTATGTGTGTACATCTATATGTAACCTGCCCTACCTGATTTTAAATCCACCTGCCCCTCGGCGTGTTTCAGGGATTGATATTCGTCTTCGAATATGCAAATGTGCTCTCTTTACCTCGAAATATACGCCGATGGATTATCTTCAACGTTTATCGCGAGCTTAATTTTTTTTTTCCCCCCCCCCTTTTTTTTTTCTTCCAGCATCGACGACCCAGAGCAGGGCGATACCTATAGTTGCATGGACGGCGGACGGACTCAAGGAACAGGTGGATGAAATGACAGCGGGAAACGACATACCTGACCCCACAGCTCCACCTGAGGGTTTATGCGAGAGGAGCATACGCGTTGTTGGAAGGTGGATAATCCGTCGAAGCAACGTGTGTAGCGTTTCGATCCTCCGTGCCGGCACCGAGACCGAGTGTTTCAGGCAGAGGCGCTGGATTTCTCACGAAAGATTCTTTCGGATGGATGCATGCCCCAACCACGGCTTGATGGAAGAAACCCCCCCTCTCCCCCGCGCCGATCAACGGCATCGAGCACATTTTGCATATTTGTATATTCTGGTTTCGTCAACGGCATTGCAGCCGCAGTGCTACAAATTTGCGCTAAGATCACCGGCTTACGCTTCCTCCGTCCCCTCATACAAAAAAAAAAAACAAAAAAAAAACAAAAAAAAAAACAGCGTGCGTGGAGGATTACTAATTTGCTACTGTCGGGCCCCCGCAACGCGAAGCTTTCTGATATCACCCGCACTTGCGATGTCAAAAACTGCTTAGCATGGAAGATATATTCCTTTGGGGCGAAGATGCACCCCTGAATCTTGTGCCCTTCTCCACAGCGTCGTCGACAATCCGGCGCTGAGCACTTGCACAAGCTCTCGAGCAAAGCGATCCCCCGCCCTCACCAAAGAGGAAACGTCTCGTGTGTTTGCAATTAAACGATATTCCATCCCCCACCTCACCTGTTAGGTGTACGTGCGTGGCTATATGCTTACCCGTATTGGTTGTGGTATTTTTCCGGGGTAAATATAAACACCGGGAGGGGGAGAATGTGTATAAAGACGAGCTGTGCCGCTGTGCCTGTTGGCGTAGCGAGCGAGTACGGTATAGGGTATCCGCGTTATAATGGTCAACATTTTCCCTATCAAAGAGGATCCATCTAATCCTTCGCCAGTTGAGATTTACAATTGGAGGATCTATGTTCTCGCTGTGTGTGCGGCCTTCGGGTCGGCCATGTTTGGTATGTAGCAGTACATTACACATGTACTGCTAGCGAGTGCATGTACATTGCATGCACTATGCCCTCTTTTTCGCCGTCCTTGATGGGTGGACTATTTTCGCTGCTTCCGATGTGCACGCTGGAGCTAACTGAAGCCCCGTAGGCTACGACTCGGCTTTTATCGGTGGCACCCTGAACCTGCCTTCCTTCGAAAGGGCTTTCGGCCTGGAAGACGGCGAGGTGACGGAAGCTGAAAGATCAGCCTTGGAGGCAAACATTGTTTCGACGTGTAATGCAACCCCTACCCGCGTAAACATTGAATCCCACTCGGACACGACGCTGACGCACCCACAGTCCAAGCTGGTTGCTTCTTCGGTGCCATCCTCGTCTACTGGCTGAACGAGCGCTTCGGCCGCAGAATTTCCCTCATCATTGCCGGCGCCGTATTCAACGTCGGCGTGATCTTGCAATTGGTCTCGAACGGCAATGTCGGGTATATGTACGGCGGCCGCGCATTGACCGGACTCGGCGTCGGGTCGTCCTCGCTGGTGATTCCGCAGTTTATTTCCGAGTGCTCTCCTCCTGCTATTCGCGGTGGCCTGGTAGGGCTGTTTGAAGTTGCGCTGCAGCTTGGAACTGGTACGTCGGCCACGAGATATCACTCCGCGTACGGATACTGACGCTTACCGTGACCTCTCAGTACTCGGCTTCTGGGTCAACTACGCCGTCAACCAAACGGTGTCCTCGGAGAAGAACGAGCAATGGCATATCCCCGTCGCCATCCAACTAATCCCCGCAACGCTGATGATCCTGGGCATGATCTTTATGATCGAGTCACCGCGGTGGCTCCTCAAGAGCGGCAACGAAGCTCTAGCCATCAAGAACCTCGCGTGGCTACGGAATCTTCCAGAGCAACACTCCTACATCCAGAAGGAGCTCCCCGAGTACCGAACGCAGCTCACCCGCCACCAACAATCCGCTGCGAGCACGTTCAAGGAAGCACTCAAGGAAACACTCGGCCCGCGGATCCGTGTCCGCCTGTTTATCGGCTGCGCCTTGATGTTTGCGCAGAACTTTACCGGGATCAACGCACTGAACTACTTCTCGCCATCCATATTCACGGCCATCGGATTCACGGGAACCTCCGTTAACCTCCTCGCCACCGGAATCTACGGCATCGTTAAAACCGCTGCGTCCACGGCGTGTTTCCTCTTCATCGTTGACAGGTTCGGCCGCAGGCCCTTGCTGGTGTGCGGGTCCGTCGTGTGCGCATTTACAATGTTCTATATCGCGGCGTACACGAGTATCTCTGGGTCGTTTAACGGCGGTGGAAAAAAGGACGCAGCAGGGTACAGCGCCATCATCATGATCTACCTCTATGCTTGCGGGTACGGCTTTTCATGGAATCTCCCATGGCTCATTTGCGCCGAAATATTCCCGACGCATATCCGTTCTCTGGCGCTGGTACGTCTTCTTCCCTCCCTCCATCTTCCCGTAACGCAGAAGCTAATAGTCTTGTTGGACTAAAAAAAAAAAAAAAAAAACAGGTATTCACGACGTGCTCCCAATGGCTGGGTCAGTTCATTATTGTGTATTCGACACCGTACATGCTCTCCACTACCGACTCCGCAACGTTTATTTTCTTTGGCGCCATGACCGTTTTTGCTGCTGTCTGGGTGTTCTTTTTGCTCCCGGAGACGAAAGGGATTCCGTTGGAGGATATGGACATGCTATGGAATGTGCCGGGGAGCGCATGGAAGATGAGGGCTACGTATGATAGTTTGAAGGCTGAGAGGGATGAGGAGAGTATGAAGACTAGCGCTGTACATGTAGAGCTGCCGGTGTAGGCGGCACCAGAGTACGTGTGTGAGGCGACATGAATAATGAGATATGTACTGTTTTGAGTATAGATGTGAAAATATAAATATAGATATATGCACACAGAAACCCGCCTTGTCCTTTAATTCCCAGCAAAGAAACTGAACCGTAAACTAATTTGCGAGGCTGCCTATTCTGCGAGGAATGAGCCCTTTTACATTCAGGGAAGAAGGGAAAATGCCAAGCCGGTAAATTCCCGTCACAGATGTACTAAGGTTTGCTCAGTATACAGATAGTTTCCTCCCTGCCAAAGGGCCTCCACATGTTCGGGCTCGAACGGTGGAACTTTCCCTACATTTGTGTTATCGAAATTAAATTCCATTTCCCGAATATCATACACGTAATTGTCCAACTTTCTCCCTACATCTGTATTATTAAACTTAACTTCCATCCCGCGAATATTCGAAATGTCTGAATACTGCACTGCAGGTTTCCGGCGAAGACTTTCGCTCATGCGCTTTAGCACCACGCCGGACAGGGTTCACTGTACACAATATAGTCATTACCGACCGCTCAACAGTCGGAGAGCAAAACGAAGACATCTGGATGCTGTAGAACAGACATATAATTGTTTGGTTAACATCACTCAAGAATGAGCAGGATCAGGGATAACCGTTTAAAACTGGTATTTTTTTTATTTATTTATTTATATTTTTTATGTATCGCATATATATATATTTATATATTTCTCATTTGCTTGTAATTTCGTGTACTTGTAATTCATATATTTGTAATTCGTGTACTTGAAATGCGTGTTCTTGACGTGCGTGTTTCTTAACATGCTTGTAATAAAAAAAAAAATTTCTTTATTGTTGGTATATGTAGGGAATAATATATATAATTTTTGTATATGACTAAGCATGTTTCGCTTCCCTGTCCTAGGCCTGCCATAATAGGCGAGGGAGATATGGAGCAACATAAATCAAAACCGGAGCATGTGCTGAAGCAGTTAGAGTATCGGGTGATAATAACGCTTACATAAAAAAAAAGGAAAACTTGCTACTCCCGAGCGTAGAGCAATATGGAAGGGCCTGTCGGGGAAACGTCTTTTTGGGTTCTCCGGTATATTGAGAGCTGACTTTTACGAAAAGAGAAGAGAAATTTTATTCGTTAGAACTACTGAACTAAAAGAGAGACCCAAAAGCGAAACTGCCTGCCCTATATCCTTTTCTAGAGAAAACCAAAACTCGACAGAAACATATGCGAACGGAAAAAAAAAAGTGAGAAAGACACAGAAGATAAGAGACTAATCGATATGCAGGCATGCAGACAGAGGCGAATCGATTGCAAGCCGGGGAGAAAATGCAAACGACAAGAGATGCATTTAGACGAGAAAATGCAGAAGAAAAAAGAAAAGAGAAAGAAAACGAATCAATCCGAACCACTTGTTTTCAACCAATAGAAACACAAATAGACGGAACAGAAACGAAAACTGCGCGAAACACCGGAACGATTGCCCTATTCTAACACTGACGACATACGTGGATTAGAGATGGTATGAGTGTGGGAAGTAGCGCGAGGGTGAAGGGAAAGGCCAGCAGGAGAGGTCTCAGCGTCTTCCCAATCGTCGTTGGAGACTCAACAGCACATTCCTGTTGTAGAGCTTTCCAACCGGAAATGTCAACTTTAGGAGAGTGTTAGTCAGTAAATAGAAGCGGACGGTCTTTAGGTGCAGTCTTGGGTTTTCGCAGCTTTTTTTTTTTTTTTTTTCTGGTTGCTATTTTTTTTAAAAAATTTTCCTCCCGCTATTGCCGTAACTCGATAACTTCTTCTGCAGTCGAAACCCTGGCACGACTAAACGCTATTTTGGGTGTTTTTCAGTCGGCACGAATTTGCCGAATCGTTTCCATGTAAATATCGTACTCCGCAAGTGCAATCCCGGAAGTATGGGAAAAACGGACAATAATGGCACAGATGTCTGATGCTGGAGCACCCCTTTTAGCGAATTTTAAACCACAATTGGTTGAGCGGCAAAAATATTTCCTTGGGCGCGGCGTCTGTTGAATAAAAGACTCAGATGCCTCAAAGATGTTGGTAGGTTTGGGAATTCCGGGTGCTAGACGATGTCGTAGTTTGCCAAGAACAGAACAAGCAGGTTCGAAATTCCTCGAACACTTTATCCCTTGGACCAGTGAAACATACGAAATTTGTTGCGCTCTTGCATTAGCATCTATTAGTCAAGATCTTTTATGATGTGGAATACTCAGGAATTTGAGGTGCGCAACCACCACGGCCACGGTACCGCATAAGCTACATTATGCTCACTATTATCACTCATCCAAATTACTGAGTAATCTACATTATAATGGCCTTAAATAAATTTCCTATGTTGCGCCGGTATAGGGGTTACGTTTTTTTTTTTTGGTTATCTACAGCAAAAGAACTACCTTGAAGAAAAGAGAAGTTTCGGAAGCCCTACTCAGTACTCTACACGATTCTGATGAAATCCTGCATATTAGCTAGTTGGTTAGATCAAAGATTAATCCTTGCCGTTCGCGAACTAGTCCTCGCACCCGAGTATATATGTAAGTATACACATACAGTTGCACCTCGCTATACCGGATCTCTATGAACGGGATCGCTCGCTATTCCGGGTGGATTGGGTTGCAACCAACTGCATACACGTACATAGCTACTATATTTTTGGTGTTCTTGGCATTCTCGCGCTAACTACAGAGCCTCCTCCTCTTTATTCCCTCAAGCGATCGCGTACAATCCCCTCCAGTGAAATTCTATCATTACGGTCGGGCTCAGCATGCGTCAAGAATTCACAAGAATCGCCATTATACAATAGCCGACGGTACTTATTTAGGACTGACTTTTGGGTAGGTTCTTATTCATGCATATGACTCACGGGTATCTGCAGACTGCAAGAAAGCGTATAAGTAATTAGGTTCTTAATCGCAGGAATGTTTTTTTTTTTTTTTTTTTTCCAAAGTTCTTATTCGAATTTTTAAGGTACATATATCAAACAATGTATTCTCCCACACAAACATACACATTGTGCCCCACGCCTCAGCTCACATCCTGAACGGTAACTTTCGATCTGTAATCAATTTCAGTACATGTACTTCGCATTCGTGGAGCTACGGAAGTCACAGATACCAAAATCTAACCACCTATTTTCTTTTGCATGAGAATTTTTCGTGCCTTTTAACGTTATCGTTGCGAGCTGAAACTGGCTTTCCACAACCTCGGCATACAAGCTTTTCATTCTCCACCGAAAGGGGATGGCGCGCACTCCGCTTGAGATTGGTTCGATATACACTCAGCACCGTAATTTTGCAAGGGATTGCGACGACGCATAAAAGTACCTTTTTGACTTTATTGGGTTCACCAATATGCGCCTTCCCATTTTGCGCGGGATAGGAAGTGGAGCGACTGCCAAAGCCGGGGTCACGGTGTGGGGTGTCGCTGATTTTTTTGTTACCCTTAGGTACATGTCTGGGTGTGTCTGCTTTTCCGTGACTGAGGCTCTGTCGATCATTAACGGCGGGGGTGCGGGAACGGAAGCACTGGAACTCTTAGCTTGGCCCTGATCATCTCTTCTGGAATGCGGGCATTCACAATTTTACCGTCGGCCACCTCGCTAATATCGTTGCTCGGGATCGCGCACGATCCCGAGCCGGAAATATACTGTCCGTATACCACCTGGTATGGCGGTTGAGACCATGTACCATGCTGGTCCGCATTCAATAGTTCGAGATAAGAGTCGCGCCCAAGGCCGGTACCCTCAAAGCCAGTACCCTCAAAACCAGTACCATTGAAGCTAGTATCCTGAGCATGACACTGCGAAATCCTTTCTTTATCCTCTTCGCTGGTGTAGGGTGCTGGGGCTAACAGAGGGAACTGTCGTTCAGAGGACATGTTGTGGAAATCGCCCTAAAATACTTGTGCGTCTGCGAACAGGATAAAAAAAAGTCAGATTGCTATAAATTTTTTTTTGTGCATTACATGCGTTTAACTTATATATTCCCAAAATGCTGGAACATGCACAGGAAAATTGTGCACGACAGAAAGAAGCTGCAGGCAAATGTCAAGGATGGATGCAAACTTCTAATGAGTAAAAGAGACACGAGTTTTCGTTACCACCATGATTGGGTACTCCCCACACTGCTACTGCATCCTCCTCCGCTGTTCGTGCATTTTCGCGGCCAAGATGATCCCGGCATCTCGCTTCTCCGCTTCTCTGCATTGTCCTGAAACCCGTTATTCGGTAGATGCTAATTTGGGCAGATAGAATATTACTTGGCAGCCTATTTCGAAGTGCCAGTACCGAACTGCGCACCAATAAGGAGTATGTCCGGGGTCAAAGGCTTGCCTGCCGCAACCTCCTCCTCCTCTTTTTCGCCGTATAAAGGGTTACCCTGACGGCGCTTGGCGGGATCGCTCCTATGTATGCGGCTATGTCTTTGCAATTAAGTTTGTGTACACGCCCCACCCGTACAATAGTGAACCGAGGGAGAGCAATATCCTCCTCCTCTTTTTCTCCTGAAACCGCGGAAGTGCGTTGGCCAATAGGATCCTATCTAAGCCACACCCTACAGCTGCACACATTCTTACATACAGCGTAGTTTAATAGAGTACCCAGAACCTAAAAATCACGATTCTGGGTTGCGGGTTACAAAATGGTACGAGTAATGAACAGCGAGAGGACTGCATTACAGAAAGAGGAAAGACTTGTGCATGTAATCACAAATTAACGTATGTCACGTGAAAACGGGCCATCACGTGAAAGCGGGCCAGCGTGCACACACACATATCTACGACAAAAAAATTGAATTTTCTCGCATACAAAAAAAAAAAAAACCAACGAACAAAAAATGACCCGATCCCCAAGTACCAAGTGAATTAAAAAAAAAACTTTTGAATAAATTCTTGATTTGTAAGCGTGAGTTTTATGCGAAGGGAGGGGCTAATAAGGCTTATATTTTCATTAATACTACCACCACGAGAACCAAAAGAGAAAATCATTTCCGAGATAAAATGCGCATTGTTAGAGGACGGTCGGGAAGGCGGCGATTAGTGGGTGTCGCAAGGCGAACAGGTGGACGAGGGTTGTTGCTTGGTGGTGGGGTTGTAGGTAGTGAAGTTTCGTCACTTTCACTATCTGAGATCCAAATTTCCTTTGCCGATTCCTTGTGCACAATTGTTGAGGCGCATGATTTTGAGTTGCTGGCGATTGTGATAGCAGTCTGCTTAGCGATCCGAACGACCTTTTTTCGAGGCATTTGATGGCAGGTGGGTTGCTTTAGAGCAGACTTCGGCGTTACTCTTGGTGTTGTACATGGAGTCGTTGGGTTGGACGGTCACGAATTCTCCTGACCTAACCTCTTGTCGCGTAAATCGGTTGTGACAGTACCATTCAAAGTTCGAGCTTTTCCAAGTTTTTTTCGATCGGTTTTGGACTCCGGCTGCTTTGATTTTCATAGGCGACGGATATTTTCTTCTGCGATATCGAGTTTGGTATTGGTGGTCTCGGCTGTATCGTTCCAACGACGAAATATTTTTTCTATCTCCTCCAAAGATACATTTCCATTCCTCAATTTTTGCCGGATAGCTTGAATTCAATGATAGAGGTCTCGGTTATTGTGTGGAGTTTGTAGAATAATGTCTTCGTCGAATTCGCTTGGGGTTCGGTCTTGCATTTGTACCCGTGGCGAGGAATTTTGAGAGAACTTTTCTCGGATTAAGGGGGACGATACCGGTAGCTTCGAATGTAGCTTCGATATCGCGGCGTGTGGGTGTAGCACTACGGGCTTCGAATAGGAGTGGTAGAAAAACGGATCGTTTAATCCCAGTGTTTGTGCTCCGTGTATAATGTTAACCGCTTTTCCGGAGTAATGTTGTAAGGGACTAAATAAACCAACATCAAGCGGTTGAAGTAGGTGTGTTGAATGGGATGGAAGACATAAAAGCAAAATGTTATGGTTTATATAAAATTGTATAAACTCAAAAGTTACATGAGAACCGTGTCCATCCAGGGTCAAGAGTCGGGGAACATTGCTAATTAACGCTGTTGTTTTTGGGAAAAAAATTCTCCTAGAGGTATTGAACGCCGAGATAGTCATCTGTCCATCCATTTGCACTAATTGAAAATGTGACATCTTTTCTGGACTCGTCCAAGTTGATATACCAACCTAGGTAGTGAGCTTTACGTTTGTTGATAACCATAGGGGGGAGCGCCAAGCCACTGGCAGAGACAGTTTCCATAACTGTCACCATATCCCGTTTTCCATCCTGAGTCACATTTGGATTTCGCCTTCCCTTTCTGCATATGATCCAAGCCTTTGCTGCGATACCCATAAGAAAGCCCTTTTCATCCATATTCCATATTTGATAAGGCTTAAGGTTGTGTTGGTGGACAATATGTTGCAACTTCGATAAGTAATCTTTAGTGACTTGTGGGTTGGTTGAATAGGCTCTTTATCGATCTAGCAATTTGCTGTATTTAATTGTAAGGTCTGGGTGTCGATTTAGAAACATTGTTATCCAGTTCTTCCCAATAGTTGCATTGGAGTTGCCGGTCTTTTTTTGTATAAGCGAATTGACTATCCCAGGTACTAAATCCAACCTTGGCGGAAAACCCCAGTCGTCTAATTTTTTACACCATTGCAAAACAGCATCTTCCCCAGCTGGGGTAAGGAGTTGACGATGGCTATGTGCAGTTTGACAGGGCTGACGTTCTCCCTTGAAGCGATATTGGAGGGTAGTGCGGGGTATATTAAATGCTTCCGCGGCGGCACGAAATGAGGTTTCCTGACCATCTTGTAAAGCCCAAATGGCCTCTTCGACCCGATTTTCACGATCATTTTGTTGCCGTAGCTTAATTTTACCCATAACGATGGTTTTTGTGTGGAGTTTGCTTGTGGAATGTGTGAACGACGGGGATTTTGGTAGATAATTAGGCGGGGAATGCCAAGGCCCGCTTTCACGTGATGGCCCGCTTTCACGTGATATACGTTAGCATGCAATGTGAAAGTAGTCAGAAAAAAGCCCGAGACGCGGGAGATTCAATGATGGGAAAGAAGACAAAAATGAAAAAAAAAAAAATTAAAAAAATGAATTCCAAACAATCATCCGTCACCAAACCAACCTAAAAATCCTAAATGAATTCTGCCTCCGATGCTCACAATTATCATTGCCGTTCTAATTTGACGAGGAACGAGCTCTTTTACATTTAAGAAAAAAAAAAAAAAAAAAAAAAAATTCCGGTCACGGATGCGTGATGCTAAGGTTTATTTAGTATATAGGTAGTTTCGTTCTTTACCACAGGCTCTTCACATGTCCAGGCTCGAACAGCCAAACTCTCTCCCTACATCTATGTATGTTATCGGATTTAATTCCCATTTCCCGAATACATATCATACGTGTTATCTTTCAGGGGCTTAGCGGAACATTTAAGCTGGGTGTTCAAAAGCGTACTCCGGCACAGTTATATAAGAAGAGCCAAGCGGAATTTACAAAGGTATTATTGCCCGTAGTTGCATAGGTAGCGCAGCGGTTCAATATAAAAATTCCAAAGCACATGCAGGCGAGAGCATCTTGGTGATTATCACCTGGCCCGTAATGAAACCAAGAAATGTCCCCCTCCTACGTCGCCTAGTAAATTAAATCTTTGTGATTCATATGGGGAATGGCCATGATTAGGATGGATCGGGAGAAAACGCCCTCGATTTACGGTGCGGTAGAGTGGAATTTCCCGGTATTTAAGTTTGCACAATAGCACGTCCATGTACACGGCGACGTAAGAGAAGAAAATAATCGGTGCAACGTATCACAGGTGCGGCTAACTGATACAATCGGAAGCTCTCTCTTCAAACAAACGCATAATTGTGAGATTCTGGAATGTGAAGGATTACTAGAAAATTATACATATATATTATTCGTTAGTTCTGGGTGCTAAATTTAATGTCTTGACCCTCCGACTTTTCCTCCCTTCTTCGCTTCCACCAACCTAACTTGTTTCTTTACACTTTTTAACCTTACCCGTGTATACGAAAAGTTCGACCTTATTTACCCTCGAAGTTTCCAAAAGGTTGATTATGCGAAGCGTACTAGTGCATAAGTGCATTAACCATTGTGGCTGCTGTGGTTACAACCTTACCTCTAGCTTTGGTGGATCCTCTAACGGTCCAACTCTCTCCAAACATCTACACTACTGAACTTGGCTATAGTCCTGCGAATATTCGGAATTTCTGAATACTACCTCAGCATTGGTGATTACCGGCGAAGGCCTTTGCTCATGGACTTGGCGCCAGGCCAGACGCGGTTCGTTATAAAACGTGTAGCCATTGCCGAGTGCTAAACAATTGGAGAGTAAAACAAAAGCGGCTGAATGCGGCAGAACAGGCATATGATAGTCTTATTAACATCACTCAAGAATGAGCTGGATCAGGGATAAACGTTTAAACCTGGAATTTTTTTATTTCTCTCCTTCATTATCATAATAACAATTTGTACCATTCAGGGCTTTTATACTTACGCGTAATCCAGAGCACGTAGCAACGGTTACCACAAGTTAGGATTTTACACTTGCGGGTAATCCGGGGCATGTAGCAAATGCCACAAACCATTCAAAATAAGATTTTGGCTTAAATTATTTATATAAGATTTCAGTCTTCAGAGGTGTTTTTCTGCCATATTTTTGTAGGTCCTTTTTTTTTTTTTTTTTTTTTTTTTTTTTTTTTTTTTTTTTTTTACTTTGTTTCTCTTCCTTCTCTATTGGGGTTTTTGGCATAGGATTTTTTCAGTAGTATATGGTACGTGCTTTTCGTTTTTGGTACAATTTTGGCATTTGTGAAATTTAGAATTAATCTACAGGCACATGTGATTTTTTGTATGCATAATCAGAATGAATAAATTGCATGTATTAGCACTGCACCCCAAGGCTGCATGAGTGTTACCTACTAGTTTTTGATATATCGCACATAATTGTTTGTATATCTCACATTTGCTTGTAATGTGTGTACTTGAAATTCATGTTCTTAACATGCATGTTTCTTAATATACTTATAGTGGGGGTGTGCATATATCTCTCTCATCTACTATGGCAAGCATGCCCCTACTAAAATTGACCTCACTTTATCCAAATCTATTAAAATGCTAAGGTCAGAAACTTCCAAAACTACTAGTATAGTGAAGAAGATTTCTTCCTCCCTTGGCACCTTGGCCATTGCAGTTGGAGTGAACTGAACCCCAGAAAACAAAGAGCATCACAACAAAGAAAATGGTCACAAGGTAAATAATCTAGAGAGAAACCAAGGAAAGGCTGTAGGAAAAATTTGAAGAGTTTGCAGGGCACATGATTGAGAAGAAACTCAACCTGTATACTACAATAAACAAGTATGAAGCTGCAAGAGCTTTCTATTTCAGGATAGGACACTGCTTTATTTCTAACCTCCTCTACTTCCACTGAGAGAGCAAAGTATGCCTTTGTATGGAACCCTAGTCAACTGAACATTATCTCATGAAGTGCCTAACTATAACAGAACTATGAAAACTCTACCTTGATAAAACACTTAAAAACCTGCTATATGATAACACTGGTCTCTAGATAAAAGATAGTAAAAAAGGGTATTGGAAAACCCCTAGATAGGAACTAAGAGCCCCTAGTCCCCATAATAGTAGTGATAGTAAAAGAGTGAGGAATAGGTGTAGGACTAGGAGTAAGCACAGATATTTTTTCTTAGGATCTGGATAGAGGATAGAGAGGGTCTTTTTTCTTTTCTTTTTTCTTTTCTTTTTTTTTTTTATTTTTTCTTTTCTCTTCCTTTTATCTTTTCCTTTCTTATATTTCTCTCTTTTTTCATATGGCAGTCTGAGTTATCTTTTCTCCTTTAGCTATGTCTTTGCTTTTTATTAAGTGTAAATACCCTGCTTGAGGATAGGAAAGATATAAAACTTCTTTAGGGAAAATTAAAAACTCTTGTTTCTTCTTTACACGGTATCTTAAGTATACACTATAGGAATAAGAATACTATTCCTATAAACCTTCAGCACCTCTCAGTTCTCCTGAGAGTCATGTACCTTCTTTCCTAATTTACCCTAAAACCTGATATAGACTAGGAACTAGTTATACCACTGAAGGAGTTGTCCTTTACATATTAGTATACAAATACATGTATCTAATTTAGGTAGTTAATTTATTCAATTTATAATAGGGGAACATAGGGAGGAGGAGGTTGAATGGTAATAATATATCTACTATAAAAAGGTAAGGTAAGGTTAATGGACCTAATATACTTTACTAAGAGTAGAAGAGGCTATAATAAGAGTAGTAATATGTACTAAGGCAGGAACAATAGAAGAGAAGACTAAGATACAAAATTTTATTATATTAGTATATAGGAGGCTATATGTAGAAGAAAGAAAGAAATGATATGAATTTCCCTATACTATAGTTTTACATCTAACCCATCCTCTAGTGGGGTGTTTACACTAAACTAAAAGCAAAGACATAACCAAAGGAGAGAAGATGACAAGAAAGAAACAAAAGAATACAAAGTAAGAAATAGGTCCCCTTAAAATATCTACTAATCTATATATGTAAGAAAACCTTAACTTGAAGGTACTAAGGTGAAGTATTAATGAAAACCCTCTATACTTATACTACAAAAACTAGAAAAAATAAAATTAGGTATATACCAATAAGCTAATCATATTCCTATAGTTCTATCTTTACCAATCTACAAAAAAAAATTATAAATTTTATCATTATATATTTTATCCTCTACATAAATAGTTTATAGTTAAATCTCTAAAGTAGAGGGCCTATTCATCTTTACTTCCTATTATCCCTAGGAGCTAAAATCTTATTTACTATACCTATAGTATATGGATTATGTTTAAGGTCTAAATAGGTTTTGTACTTGAGAGCTAGTTGCTCCTACATCCTTTAGTGTTATAGGCTATATTAACTTATATACAGGGATAATTTAACCTATAAATTGGAAATAGAAAAATGATTTAATGATAAATAGTGTTTATCTATTTCTATAGGAATATAATACTTTTCTATATACTATATGCTACAAGATTATTATTGTTAATGGTGCATATCTTGTTAGGTAGAAAAAGCTTAGTAAAAACCTTACAGGTATGAAGCTATAAGTATTACTGAGAAAACTCATATATCTCCACTTATTCTTCTTAACTAAACAAGATCTTTCCTACATCTAGATGGAGATGGAACAAAAAGGATAAAGTTGCAAGGCAAAAGTAAAATATACTCTTAAGACTCATCACTAGTCTTGATGCTAAAGAAAGAAGAAGGAAAATACAAAGGAATGTCCAACTCACCCAATATATATAGTTTTTCCATATTCAGAAATGACTAATAGATGATAAAGGAGATAGAAGGAAATAGAACCTGATAGATCATCCATGACCAACATGTTCATTCACTAATCACCATTCTTGTACAGCCTAAAAGAGTCTAGATTGTGGACAGGCAATAATTAGCATTATATAAGCAATAGATCTCTATAACCTTCTTACATATCATGTCCTCTTACGATGACTGGCTTGATCAGTTATGCTACCTATTCTGCAAGGGTGAATAAGTCCTTATGCAATATGCTAATGTCCTAATCATGTGTAGTCATATAGATATTGCTAAGCCATAAATCATTACTCCTATGGCAGTATACTAGAGGTGTTACATGTAATTTCAGTAAGGTAGAGCCATACTCAATAGGCAGGGCCTAGTAATGGTGATGGGTGTAACACTTACTGATTACATTCTAGGTACTTGTCTATCATCATGCAAAGTCAGTGGTACCTTAAAACTATAACAATTATACTGAAGTAAAGAGTTTGTTATAATAGTTGCTATATAATGATATTACAAAATTATATCTCTTAGTAACTAACTTTTTTTTTATTTTTTTTATTTTATTTTATTTTTGAACAAAAAATTACTCATAATCTACTGAGAAGCTAAAAACTAACCTTAAGATGAAAATAAAATTATTGTAATATTAAATATACAAACTAGAACATAAATAGTAATGGTAAAAAGAGCAACAGCAATTAAAATAAGGCAAATAAGCACAGAACTATAGTATAAGTAAAATATAATAGTGTAAGTAAAAAAAAGTACTACAAGTCAAAAATAAAGGTGTAAGAAAAAATAGTAGTTTAAGCTAAAAAATAATATTATACATAGGAAAATAGTAGTATAAATAAAAATATTCCTTAGGGAATAAACACATACTAATAGAGTGAAAAACATATAGAGCTATCAAAAATGTACTTAGCAAAAGAAAGGTACTACTACCAGTGACAAAGTGTAGGTCCAGTGAAAAATATTACTCAATAAGGAAACTGGTCCTAGTTTTCTAATTATCCCTATTTTAGTAAAGAGAGTATTAGCATAGGGGAATAGTTAGAGAGAGTAAATAAGGGGTCCTATAGAGTTCATAAACAAAATTTAGGTCCCTATACTCTCTTTGAACATTGCTATGGTAATACAGAATTTAAATGCAAAGGTTAGTAATGCAAATACACAGTCCTCAAATGTTGTAACTATCTTACTGCCTACCCTACCAATAACCCTATCTGCCCTACCTATCTACAAGCCCTATCTAATAATAGTAAGAGGATAGAGAACTTAAACACTACTACAGCTAAAGTGATTGAGTTGTGAGAGGTATTTCTTTAGCCTGTAAATTATCTAGGGATAGTTATCTTATAAGTACTTAATGTTTCCTTTTTAGTGATAGGACTTTTTTAGTTTTTTTATTTCCTATGTGTTTATAAAATGTATTTACTTCTTTGCTCTTACTCTTCTAGTTGTTGTAAGGTTCACCTTGCTGGAGAGGAGTAGGAGGGTACTATGCAGTTTTGGTTTGGTCTTGATTATGATTATGTATATACTTTTTCCTACTAAGGGTGTTTTCAGTAGTATAGTTTCTTTGATATTTTTTCTTTTATCATGTGATATACTATAGTCTCAGACTCTATATAGATGGCCTGATAGTTATGCTATAAAGTGTAGTTTAGATATAAATTGAACTAAATAATCATTATCATTATTATAAAGAAAATTTTGTAAAAAAAAAAATTTCCCTACATTATTAAGTAGAGGAGTAAAGAGAATATAATAGTGAAAGAGAATATAATAGTGAAAGAGAATATAATAGTAAAAGAGAGTCTTAGAGGAGACCTGTAAGACTCTCTATTACAATACACAGTCTCATTTACATCTTCAAAATATACTAATAACTATCAGTTCTCAGCTTTTAGTATCCACTTTTCAGTTGTGACAGTGTTAAGATGAAGTGAAATTCCCCCCTCTATTCCTTCCTATAGGCTGTTTAAGACCAAGGGAAAGCCTCTATACAAATACTCTCTGAGTTTATAAGTGACCCCCTTTATCTTGTGACAACTCAGGCCATCAATAAAGATGCTAAAAAAGGCTAAATCTCCTTCACTAGAGATACAGTGGTCGAAAAAATTATTTTTTCATCATAAATGGAATTCTTCTCCTGCACCGTCCCTATGCTTTTACAGTATATTAGTAAGATCTAAGAAACTGTATCTTCTATCCAAGATAGCTAAAACACCCTCAAGTAATGTTTTAATGATATAGAGGCCACTATCACCCACTCTACCTCTGCCTATACTTTAGCCCAAGCAGCCCCTACCCCTGGCAGCTAAGCTATCTCAGATTCTATAAAAAAAGATACAGTTAGAAATAACTAAAACTACTTATACAGTCAAGAAGCTTGCTTCTACACTGCCTACCTTGCTTCTACACTACCTACCTTACTCCCTGTATCAACCCTACCCCCTGCTAATGAGAACACCTATACTTAGGTTATTTAGAAATAGAAAGGCAAGGTAAATACTGCACCAACCCCTACTCCTACTACTCCTCCTACCCCTAAGTACCCTTCTAAATGAGAGAGAGAGATAATCATCAACCTTAAGGGAGAAATCCCGAGTTTAACCTAATCACAGTATGAGATAAGGTCAACAAAGCCCTTATTGACAAAAAAGACCTATCGTCCTGCCAAATCTGTGCTGTATGAACCCTGCAGTATTTCCCTTTCAGTTATGGGAATACCTCTACCCAAATAGTGCTAATGTGCAAAGTGACTATCAAGGAAGCAGTCTGAAAGCACTTCCCAACTACTACCCACTTATGCCAGAACTTCTTCCACAAGGAGTACATTGTGCATAATGTACTAACCCCCTCCCTAATACATCCACAGTAGAATATATATCTCAGATCCATAAGGAAATTGAAACTTTCAACCATGGTGTACTCCTCACCTATACCCTACTCTAGCTTACTTCAAAGTATAAGCTAGTTAGCAAAGTTACCTCTTTGATTGTTAGTATGGTTATTATCAATAACAATCACCACCACATCTCCCAAGGCCTAACAATTCTCAATAATAACTAGAAGACTGAATAATACATTACTTTTACCTATAAAACTCAGGGCACCTGCTGCTACCACTATGGTTAACACCAGATCTACTATACTTCCCCTCTATAGTACTCACTCTGCACTAGCCGACATGCCCTATTTAAGCACCCTTGTGGTAATACAGAGTGCAAATGCAAAGGACAGTAACGTAAGCACATACTTCTGAAGTATGCTATCTGTCTCATCACCTACTATACAAATGACCCCCTCTACGTAGACTACTTATAGGCCTTAGCTGATCATACTAGCAGGGTAGATAACTTGTACACTACTACAGCTAAAGTGATAAAATTGTGAGAGGTATCACTCCAGCTATATTTCTATAAGGACAGGTATCTTTTATACTCAGTAGTTCATTCCTGGTGATGGAATTTTTTTGGCCTTTTCTTTTCTTATCTATTTTGATCTGTATTTACCTTTCCTTTCACTCTACTAGTTGTTGTAAGGTTTGCCTTACTAGAGAGGAGTAGGAGGATCATACCTATTTCTAGTTAGTTTTATATGTTTTTCTGCTTTTTCCTACCATAGGTACATTTGGTAGTATAGTTTTAATATAAAAGTTTCATTTATTCTTTTCCTTTTATTTAGTACAGCTAGGGGAGAAACAGGTGCTACACCATATTCTTTAACTGCATGAAGATGACCTAGTAGCTATTATATAGTAGGATAGTTATGAAATTGAACTGAATAATCATCATCATCATCCATTACAATATACTCAGTTACTAAATTTAGAAAACATCAATACTATAACAATTATCATAACATATCATAATGCTTATCTTTAGCCCAACTCTCTCCTTATCCTCCTTAGATCATAGAGTAAGAAGCCTGTGCCCTTAAAACATACTCTAATATTCTTAAGGACCCTCTCTTCCTACTACTCAAATAAGTGACCACTAGTAAATATATAATTCTCATAATTTAAAAACTACTAGTAGAAGTAATCTTTATATCATCTTAGCTTAGGTTTTACAATACTACTCTCCCTACCCTAATACAGTATATTAAGAAGATTTAACAGTATATCTTGTCCCTTTAAGATGGCTAACAGTTAATCAAATAATACTTTAAACAACTTAAGGCTAACTCATATGTCTAATACTCTACAACTGTGGCCCCTACTATTCTAGATATAGCTCTCCCTAAATCTATCAAAAAGTTACAGTTAGAGATCTCTAAAACTACTAAAGCTGTGAAGAGGGGGGGTATAGGGGGGTAATTCCTTTTATTTTATCTTTACAACCCTCAAGGGGTCATGTACAAGAACTGTAACCTATAGTTCTAATAACTATAGTAGTAGTAAAAAGACAGCTAACCAAGGCCAGTATTGTAAAGACTAACTACATAATAATTCCTTCCTCCTCACTAATGTACAATTAACTAATAAGGAAGGGGATAGGAATTTGTATAGGGTAAAGAGGAGAAAAGAATAACAGGGTCAGAAAAATCTAAAACATGTGACTAGTAGAAGGCTAGTAAATGTGTAATGCACGAAATAACAGATGTAACTATAGGAAAAAAGCTATGAAGAAGCTTGCTTCTTTATAGACCATACCCTTGATCTTAACAACTAGTTATATACTTGTATCACCAAATACCACAGTTACCTAGGCCTTATTAAACCTTTATAATTACTTATCAGTGAGGGTCATCAAGAAAAACTAAAAAGGTAAAACTACAGCTATGCTAGAAACTACCACCCACCACCTCTGCTCCTACCCTAAGCTATCCAGCTAAGTGAGAACATAAGATAATTCTTAATTTGGAGGGATAAATCTCTAACTCTAATCTTATATAGTCTGATAAAGCTAATAAATCTCTTAGCTATATATAAGTTTCTTCTGCATACTAAATATAATCTATTAGGAAAGCTAGCCTATGTAACATCTTCCTTTCTAGCATGGAAAATACAACCACTTGAGAAGTTATTTCCTATAAAGTAACTATTAAGGAAGTAATTAGGAAGTTCTTCCTTACTACCACTGGCCTCCACTGTAAATTCTTGTACAAGAAGTACATTTTACATAATGTGCTAATGTAAGCCCCTAATATCTCTAATTTTGAACACATGTACAAGATATAAGAGGAGATTGAGACCTTTAATCATAGAGTCCTACTTACTTATACTATACTTTACCTTACTTCTAAAGAGAAGATTGCTAACAAAAAAGACTCCTCTATTGTTATCACTATTATCATTAACACCTACTTCTATATTTCCAAGGGTCTTATAATCCTAAATAAGAACTAAAAGATAGAATAGTAAATCACTATCAGGAATACTATCCAGTGTACCCATTGCTACTAATATAGACATTATCAACTACACTGTACTTATATACTAATATACTACTACTACACTATAAAACACCTCCTCACTAAGTACACCTATAACAATGCTAATTATAACACCAAAGGCAGATAATATAAGCACATCACCCTTAAATATATTAACTGTAAAGGTTTATATACTGCCAATAACCTATGCTAATTTGCTTACATTATTACTATAATAAAAGATAATAAGACTAGGGACCTTGCTAAATACAAGGAGGAAATAGAATCTTAATTCTATTTCCCCCCTATATTTCTCTTACTTTTATTTCACTGGAGGACTTTATTCAACATCTGGTGTATTCCTTATAATATGAATTACTTTTCCCTTTTACAGTACACTTATTATTCTTACATTTCCCTATTTTTTTTTCTCTAGGTGTTGTAAGGTTCATCTCCTTAGCACAAAAGGATAGGGTCCCTATTCTATACCTAGTTTTTATTATTTTCTATCAGGCTTACTCCTTCCCCTTAAATAGGTATCTTTATAATTTTATGTTTTTTACATACTATTTCTCTTACCTTTCTTCACTCTCTTGCATACTATATACTTATTTCATCACTTTCCCCACTGCCTTATATATTACTTGTAGACTCTAGGGTAGCCTATAGCCTTGTCATACTATATCTATAGAGGATACTTACAGAGCTTGTACCTAGAAATAATGCAATAAGTTTAAGAAGAAAAAGAAGTATAGAGAAGACATATTGACTATGTATATATTGGCCATATAAAGGTTACCCTAACAGCAATGAGTGAGAATTGCTCTTATGTATATGACCAAGTAATGCTATTAATTAAGTTGCTAAAAGGTTATGTCCTATCTATAGAATTATAATTGTAGGCTATAATATCTAACCAAGTAGATATTGTTAAACTATACTAACCTATTTTTTCATCATTGGCTATTTACTAGTACATCCCTTAGGATGAGTAGTATGACTAGGTATATCTATAAACCCACTATATACTTCTTCACTAACTTACTAGCACTTAATTCTAGTGGTTTATTTATTCTTTTCACTTTTTTCCTATTTTTTCCAATGTATTTTAGTTCATTAATTTTTAGCTATTTTATATCTATTTTGCCACTATATATATAATAGAGGCTCACTTCACATAGCTCTTTATACCTTTAGCTACTCAATTCCCCTTATGTTATTATTCTTGTCCTTATAGTACCTTGTATTTTTGAGACTCTTAAAACATTTCTCTATACTGAGTTACCTTTAGGCAGTAGATCTTCAGTGTCAGTAGGTTATACAGGGGTGGTATACTAAGACTTTATGAGGTTTTAGTAGTCTTACATTATTTAGGTTTAGTGGGGTTTTTGTGATATACCTAAATAGGGTCGTAAGCTTTATACCTTTAAATAAATAAATGGAAATATCTCTCTCTCTTAAAAGAAACCTATAAGCTTCTCTATAATAATATACTCAGTTACTAAATTTAGAAAACCTCAACACTATGATAACTATCATAATATATGATGATAGTTATCCTTAGCCTGAGCCACTCCTTCTCCCTTTCCTACTCTCCTAGAGTAAGCTTCCTCTTCTCTTAAAGTTCTATTTAATCTCTCTAGGGATCCTCTCCTTAATAAAATTGAATATGTGCTTATTTGAGACAATCTGGCACTAAATAGCTCTGACCCTTTGGTAACTGAAATGATTATTATCTCAGTGGCAAGTACTCTTCCTTGGTCACTATTTTTATAGACAGGGTATTTCACTTGATTATGAGCTATCACTATTCACATACTGTGATGGGAGACTCATTTGAGGATGTAGATATAGGTATAGGTACAAGAAGCTTGGTAAGAGGGTCTTACTAAGTGAACTTAGATATCTTAACTAGCAAGTTATAACCACTTGTGTTTTCTACCTTTATCAAGGAGTTAAGAGATGATAGAGAATTTATCAAAGAGAAGCAAAATATATTCTCAAGTCTTAAAGATAGTACAAGATTTGAGATGACAGCTGAAGAGAGAAGAAGAAGAAAACAAAATACATCGCTCATCCACTCCCTCTTAAATACCCATTTCTGACTCAGTAACTACAGAGAAACTTTACAAAGGAAATGAAAACCATCGAAACATTCCATCGCGATTCCCCTATTCTTTCATGATTCCCTAAAAGGAGATCAGTTACATGATCAGAGAATCAGAGAGAGATTTTGGTATTATCATTCAGGACCTTCAGAAAAGAAGTCTCCTAGTCCTATCCTCCAATGATGTGACTGATCAGCATGTCACAATGAGATCAAGGTGATAAGCCTTGTCATCAATTGCATACATCCAATCTCATGAATATCATGTTGTCGATGCCTTACCTCACTTAGTCAATGCTCAGTGGCAACAGCACTCATCACATAGTTCTATGCTTCATGGGATGATTACAGGTTCTAACATACCTTCTAGTTAACTTGGAACAAGTTCCATGCATGTCTTGGTACCTAGGTAGACTAGTTGGTATAGTCATCTGCAATACATATATAGGAGTATTAGGTATGTACCTTCATTTGCTAAGCACTATCAAGGTAACATTCATACAGTGATTATCATCTTACTATAACTATATTTCTTCAACACCACCCTCCTATCACTTCTATAGATTATTAGAAAGATTTAATAGTCTTTGTCTATACTTTAACCTAGCTAATAGTCTATTAAATTACATTTTAACTAACATAAGGCTAACTATTAGCTCTACTATACTACAACTATAGCCCCTACCCTTCTAGACCTAGCTCTTGCTAAATCTATGAAAAAGATATAGTCAGAGACCTTACAAACTACTAAAGCTATCAAGTAGCTTACCTCTTCATAGACCCTGACTTCAATCTTAATAACTAGTATTATTCTACTTGTACCTCCTAATGCTATAGTTACCTATACCCTAGTAAATCCTCATAACAACTCCTATAATAAGGTTATTAAAAAGAAATAAAAGGGAAAGCATCATCTCTACCATAGACCTCTTCTACTACCTCTGTTCCTTCCCTAAACTACATAACTGAGTGAGGATACAACATAATCATTAACCTTAAGGGAGAAATTACTGACTTTAACACAAGTAATATCTTATATAAAGTTAATAAGGCTTTTATCTCTAAAGAAGTGATATTTACCTGCTGAATATAATATATATAAAAAGCTAACACATGTAATATCTTCCTTTCTATCATAGAAAACACAACTACCTAATAAATTCTTACTTACAAAGTGACTATTGAGGAAGATATTAGGAATTTCTTTCTCAAAACCACTGGCCTTCACTTTAACTTCTTCTATAAGAAGTATATAGTATATAATATAATGACATAATATACTAGTGTCTCTAATTTTAAATATATGTCCAAGATCTACAAGGAGATTTAGATATTCAATCATAAATTCCTTCTTAAATAAACCCTCTACCAGCTTGCTTCTAAGGAAAAGGTTACTAGTGAGAAAGCCTGATCTATTTTTATCACTATAATTGTCAATAATAATTAGTACTAAACCTTAAATAGTCTCATAATCATAAATAATAACTATAACACTAAATAGTATGTCAACTTCACGAACTCTATATAGTGCACCTTTTGTAACCACTATAATCACCACCAACTACACTATACTCACTAACATACCTGCTAGTACTCTCCCTAAAAACACCTCCTCACTGAGCACAATTATGGCAACCTTGACTAGAAGATTCAAGGCTGATAATATAAGTACACTACCATTTAGTACATCAACTACAAATGTATGCATACTGCTAATAATCTATGCTGCCTAATGTATATTATTGCTATGACAAAAGACATAAAGCTCAGGGACTATGGTGGATATGAGGAGGATATAGAATCTTAATTCCCTTTTCCTCCCTTCCCTTCTCTTGCTTCTTTTTTATAGGATGACTTATTTTTCTATATTTGCTTTTATTTTCTACATTTTTCTACTTTTTTGCTTTTTCCTTCTCTTCTTTCTTCTTCTCTTCAACTTCTTACTTCTTCTCTTTGCATTTTCTCTATACTTTTCAGATCTTGGGCTTTCCCTAGTAGAATTATGACTTAGGGTTATTCTGTTTCTAACTTAATTTCTTCCTTATACTATTTTTCTAATATTACTTTTTCTTGTTGCTAGGGGAGGTAGAGGAGATTTTTTTATACTATAACTATAAAGGTTATATATAGAGGTTATATATAGAAACAATTGACATAAAATAAATAAAAAAAAATTATTCAGGCAAGTTATATATTATTAGAATTTATAATTATTTTATTAACTCTTTTTTCCTTAAAATGCATATAAAATCTTTTTCTTATAACCCTTAATAATTATTACATATTTATAGTAAAGGTATCAAGTATATAGTTTTAATACTCTAGTTACTATAAACATTACACAAAATCTTTCCTTCATTATTATGTAAGTAATAATAGATTTTAGCTAGAAATATATCAATTCTAGCTACTTAGTAGATTTAGAATTTTTTATCCTTATATATACAATAGTACATTAGGAACAAAACTCATTAATGATAATAAGGTCAAAGATACATAGTAATTCAAACAAAAAGACTATAAAATATTCTTATTGAACAATTTAAAGTATATATCAACTATCTTATACAAGATTACATTAGTGTATAGATATAGTTTTTCAAAAATTATCAGGAATAAAGACTTTAAAATAGTATAGTGTAATAGGTATATAGTTATAGTTTTTACATTATTCTTAATTACTTTAATAGTTTACTAACACTTGTATTAATATTAGTTTTTACTATCTGATTGTAGGAAGAAGATTTATATTATATAAGAGTAAGGCAGTGAACAAAGTCAAATAGGTAGATGAGGAAGCAAGCGCCTAGTTAATACATTACTAGTGACTTTTTCCTATTACCTTAGATTTAACATCTGAGTAGTAGTAGGGGTAGCAAAGGGCTAATGAGCATGGTGGTGGTAGGAACTCTTAAAACTAATTCCTAAGGGGTCTACTCAGGCACTTTCAAGCTCTAACAAATGCTAGTTACTGCCCTTGACTCTGTTATGTACAAGTCAATACACCCTAGTAGTCCTAAGAAAGGTAATTAATAGTTTAACCTAAGGGCAGCTTAAGCTAGTCTACAGACTCCTCAGCCTATTGCCATGTCTACCTACATAACCTTATAAATGCTCAGGGTATCACACTTTTACCTAGATAAATATTCAAATCCTACTTATGCCACTCCTTAATACCATGATTTCCTGGTTGGTTATGGGTTTTATAGTGTAAGCAAGTTTTCCCTAACTGTATATAGTTCCCTAATTACTAGTTGAGTCTATGTAAGCGAATTTGACCGATAATACAATAACTGTATGAAGGTTACCCTGATAGTGTTTAGCTGATAAAGGTATGTCCTTATGCTCATATGTATGTAACTATGTCTTTGCTCTTAATTTAGTATACATGCCCTATCCATACAATAGTCACCGATAGGAAATCAAAATCAAAATCCTATTAAGAATTCAAATAAGTGAATACCACCAATGAACACAATACCTGTATAAAGGTTACCCTGACAGTGCTTAGCAGATGAAGGTACATCCTGATACTTATATATATATGACTATATCTTTGCTCTTAATTGAGTGTACATACCCTGTCTATATAATAGTGACCAATAGGAAATCAAAATCATATTAAGAATACAAATAGTATCTACTAAGATTCTAAAAACATACTACTTACTAAATACTAAGCTAGGTAGATTATAATATCTTTATATAATATAACTATAACTAGCTAGGGTATAAACAGTAGAATGTATGCCTCAGAGTACTTTATATAATATTGTAATAGGATAATATACTAAAAATTCTATACTAATCAAACATTATTTGCTGATACCCTAACTACTTATTATTTATGTAACTTATCCCAATACCTTGCTCTTAGTCATCTATAGGAGGTGATTATAAATCTTCTAATTTATAACATAGTTTTAGTGAAAATAATATATATTAAAAAAGGGGGGAAAATAAAAAGTAATTTAATATGAAATCTTAAAGACCTAAAAAGCTTTACCACTAATCTCTATTTGCTAATTACTATCTTTGTTTAATATTTGATAAATATACATATCTATATATCCTGATCATAATTGATAAAGTTGTATATAATGGATTATACCTTCTAGTATACTTTATAAATCTTTTCAGGGGATTATAATATACTAAAGATTGATAATTAGTTAATCTCTATTTATTAACTCCCTAATTTAATAATCATTTATAGTGCTTAACCTATCCTTTACTACTGAATTTACAAGTATACCATAATGAATCTACTGATTTAAATTTTAGTTATAGTCTATAAATATATAGCTTATATTAAAAGTACATATAGAGGAGCTATTGTTATCTAAATTACTTGAGGAAGTAGAGTCAATCAATTGATTTTTTTTCCAATAAATCTCCTTAAAAGTTAAGGGAAAAGAGAGAGGTAAATGTAAAGGACAACTCCTTCAGCGATACAACTGATGCTCAGTCTGTATCGGGGGTTTTGGGTAAATCAGGATAGAAGAAGATACACAACTCTGTAGAGGACTCAAGAGATGCGCATTGAGCGAAGCAA
>JABYPW010000121.1:0-37797 GCA_016880775.1 Phymatotrichopsis omnivora | reverse complement strand
TGTTTATTTTTTTTTTTTTTTTTTTTTTTTTTTTGAATATTGTATGATAGTGACTTACATTGAACTACTTCAGCTTATGTAACATTTTGAAATTGCTAAGACTTAGCTTAACCGATTGGTACCTACTTAGAGAATGTATAAGTAATGCCTTTTTTTTCTTCTCTTTTTTTTTTCTTCCTATTATTAGGGGGGGGGGGGGGTTGTATATACAGGATTTGTATCTTTGATTATTCTTGTGTAGTGCAATGCTCAAATGTTTTTTTTCAGATTGACATGCATATTGAACTAATATATAGGCTTATTATGACTGACTATTTTACTTGTTATTGATAATGGCATTACCAGTGCTCGTGATTTTGCTCTATTTACTTTAGCTATATTCCCTTTACTTAGCAGGTTACTTACTAGCTATTAAGTCCTATTAAACCAGCTATACATATCAGTTGAGAGATAAGGGGTATATGTATTTTTTTCCTTTTTTTTTTTTTTTTTCAAATTCTAGGTTGGCGAGTCTATGGTAGTAATGACTAGCGGTCCATTATTTCCAATTCTAATTTAACGATGGAGTATAGTGTTTGCTGACTTATAGTTCTTCTAGTCATGTAGAGCCTGTTGACATTTGTTTAATTTGTTTTAGTTGTGGGATCATCATTAATCTTGCTTGTATTAGTTATTGCAGCGGAAATTTAATTACAATAAGCAATGGCAATGCAATCGCATGGTCTACCTGTTCAATTATGTTCTCCTGTATTAGGGTAGAGGAAAAAAAAAAGAAAAAAGAAAAAAAAAACATTCGATATATATAAATATATAAACGTTCTCCCATAATATCTGTATATTAGACACCACTGGTCTGGAAGGTGAAACCAATTCTGCCATATCCCAATTTCCCTCCTTTGCTATATAGTGGTTTTAGCAGGGTTAGTCTTTGGGGGTACTGAGAAGGCTATATAGGCTAATGATACCAGGGAAAGGAATAGGAGTCACTGGGAGAAAAAAAAATGAGCAGGGAAAATATAATGGAAAGTAAAAAACATAGACCAAATTTTATGAAGATGAAAGAATTACCTACTTGTAAAGCTTATCTATCCACCTTTTTCATTTGGCTATACCTATATATGACAAGGTATGGAAGTATTGGTAGTAAAAAAGGAAAGGGAAAGTGTACTGGTGGAGAAAGGCAGCTGTGTATTGTAAGCTGAGCATTTGATATTTGATGGGTGAGAGTAAATGTCAAGAAAATATTTAGAGGAAGGCTAATTAGTTCTTAGCTGATGAAAAAGATTTCTAAGATATGAAAAGGAAGTGCAAATATAACCGAGAGCAGTTTTTGGAAAAAATTGTTCTTTAGAAATGGTTGGGTGAGGCAGGGAAAAAAAGAAACAATGTATAACTTGGGAAGTGGGGGTGTCACACCTCACTTATAAGCACTGAACAAACCAGGAAAAAGGGTACAAGGACATCGGAAAAAGTTCGAGTTACTGGAGGAGGCAACATTGCATAAACTATAGTACGACAGAGAAATGATTTCTAAGATATGGGTTGGAGAGCATAATAAAGTTTTTTCCCTACCTGCTATACTTCATTCCATTTTGTGTATATATTTACCTTCATTTTTCTCTTAATTTTCACGGTACAACTTCTAGAAGGGGCTTAGGATTAGTAACATTATATAGTTGTTATTAGGCCAAGCGACCACCTGGCACCTACAAGGTGTAGAGTTATTTCGATTACGATAGCTAGGTATGCAGGGTGTTGAAGGGGAAGAGGAGGCCTCTAGCCCTATAGCACTTACGGGATCCAATCCATTGGCAGCTACCTCCTCACACTTGATTACTAGTAGGTCCCAAGATCATTAGGCTGAGAGGAGTGTAATATCAGAGAGGTCTGGTGGTAGAATAGTACTGATTCCTGACTATGGCAACCAACTTCATTGCTCTGCAATGTCCATTTGCATTGGGAAAGTGGAATGGTGGAGGCAGGTGCAACTGTGGTAGGAAGGAAGGACACCCAATTTCAGAGTCAGCCATCACTCTTTAGATGGATAGTAATGGAGGTGAGCATGTTCAATGATTTTCTTAGTTGGCAATGCAGTGCAAGACTCAACCTAATGTGATAGTTTTAGGTACGACAGGCCACCAAGCTAGAGAACTAACACCAATATAGGTCGATGTTGCTCCCGAGACACACTGTTCCGGTACTTCCAATGCTGAAGGATGTGGGCCAACCACCCCCACAGCACCCAAGGTAGCTCAGGAATTAATCATGGTGAAATAGAGATAGTGGTGAGTCAGCCTACACTAGTCACCCCTTCTGGCAGTGAAAGGGTTGGTGGAAGAAAAGGGGTAGGAAAAAAAAATTTCGAGGATTTCACTACACTACCATGGGATAAACTGTACTCCTATGGGCCACCTATCAAGATAATATCTATGTACTATGATATCATTGTCATGAGATGTGCTGTGGTGTGCCACACTAGATATATCCTTTTCTGCATAATAATGCAAATGCCTCAATTCAGAAGAGGGAATGCAGAGGGTATGGCCTCTAATATGCACTATCTGCACACTCAATTGCTATGCTTCCATGCCAGTGACTGCCATTATCCTTGCTTCCTAGTATCTTTGCTTTCATATAATTGTAATGTGCTATTAGAGGTAAGTGTTGGGCAGTAAAATATGAGTCTGCAATTGACAATCTTAAGCAGTAGTTTTGTGCGTACTTATATACATATTTGTAGAAATAGTCTCCACCACCCTCACTTCCTCCTATTTAATTCCATTTCCCTTAGGGTTTTCTTCATCTACCTAAATTTTCCTCACATTTTTTTTTTACCCCTTTGGGGATGTTTTCTTAAGGTTTTTACAGCTGGAGTTTTTTCCCCTTCAATTTCCCTTCCCAACCCTCTCATACCGGCTCTTCTATTGGAGCGCATACACTGTGACATCATGCATAAATTGTGATGTATGTATATGTAAAGGAAAAATAATCTTATTAACTAAGACCCTGTGGATGGCTAAATGGTACCACATGTCCCTAAAAGAAACAAACTCCCCTACCCCCACCCTTATTATCGAAAATTATCAGACAAACTATAGAGCTAGACTGCTAACTAGCGACCAACATTACCCCAACTACCAATGACTGCTATCACTCCTAGATCACCTAAACTAGAGAAAAGAAACCCTAAGGACACATAACTAGACATGTGAAAACTTCTCCTCTACCTAGTCAATGACCAGAATGCTATACAAGGATGCAATGATATGGACTATCAAGGAGACATCGGAAAGAATGGTTTTAGCAAATACAAGCTAGTGCCCCCTAATAGACCCTAGCCCATTAGCACAAAAGGAAGATAGATGGATGCACCTACAGTGTCTATTGTCCAGTAGAAGGCTTACCAGCTATTTTACTACAGGCTACTAGGGCGATCCTGAGAAACTAACAGATTTCTATTGGTGTATAGTCTCTGAGTAGGAGCCCCCCCCCTACTCATCCCTCCCCCTCTCTTACTTACAATGCGTATCCCCTTTATAGACAAAGAAAAACAGGCTACTACCTTCCATAGGCATTAGACTAAGAGGTAATAGTTTACTTCAACACCTCCACGGTCACCGAAAGAACCAAGTAGGAGTGGCAGCTATACTCCTCCACAAAAATGAGGAATGCAGAGTATGGAAATGTAGCCTAGGGCATGGTGTACAAGTCTTTGATGGAGAATGAGTAAGAATAGTCCCAGCTTTCAAAATGATCGAAGAAATATCACAAAGCCTCCAGGTTACAGAGGTCCCAATCTTCTCAGATTCCCAATTCATCCTCGCAGCCTAAAACCCCTACCCCAGGCCCACACAATATATTATATAGCAAATTTTCCAGATCAACAAGTCCCTTAAAGGTAAAGGAGTAATGGTCATGCTCAAATAGTCCCCAGGAACACCAATCCATATAAGGAAATGAAGAAGCTGACGAACTAGCCAAAACAGAATCCAAGGAACCAGAACCGAAGATCACCAGTGCAAGACAAAAAATAGCTCACCAAAAGCACAGGGCGAAGGAAAGCAAAAGGAAGGTTACAGTGGGAACTCAACAAAGTACACAGAAAGAATATCCCCAAGTCTGTCATCTACACCATTCTCCTTAAGTACGAAGTGCAGGAGCCTACTACTTTAGAACATGGTATGTGCACATTCCAAACCTCTTCTACAGCAAAAACGAGTACAACATATACCTGTACGGCACCCCCTAGAGCATTGAACGCTACCTCCTCAAACGTTGCTCCACCGAGAAAACCTGTACATGACTTTACCAAGGAAAAAAAGCTCTACCACCTACTCTATAAGGACCCTGAGCTATGGAAAAAGATATTAAAGAAGGATTCAGAAGACCGCCAAAACTACCCTACCCCCCTGAATGCCATGATCATATAAGTGCCAGCCCTAGCAACCCTCAGGTGAAAGTTAGGGGTGTTGAACAGGGGAATAATAAGGGGCTGGTTGGTCTGAAAAGTAACCAACTTGGGTCCTATATAGTTGGTAGCCATGCCCAGTTATTCTGCTAATGTAGCGGCTAAGTGTATTGTGGTGGTATTCTGGCTGTAGAGGTGGTGTAGTGAGTCGGGGCCCGCAAGATTGAAAATTGAGGGGTAAAGCCACTGTAGCGGAGAGGAACAATACTTTGTATCCACACCTGGGGCTCGAGACAGGTAACCCCTGGGCTTGTACTGGTCCTAGCTAGTGGGACAGGAACATTTACTTAGTGGCCTCGCATGGGGAAGCAGTTAAAGCTTTACAGTTTTAGCTGCTTGGTATTACTGATAGGACCCTACGGGGTATGCAAGACATTGTGGCTAGGCAGTGGGAAAAATACAGCCTGCTTGTCTGGAATGGGAAGTTGGGTTAAATGCTCTGTAGGCCGTAGCATGGTTATCCTTGGTATGCTTGCATATCGGACCGATGGCTTAAGAGGACGGATGCCAATGTCGGTCACACCCTTATATGGCTTAAGGTGCAAATAAGTGTCAAGATGGCTAAACACATATTTGGATAGATGTAGGGTTATACCACTAGAGCAGCATAGCCATTCTAGGAAATAGGTGATAGGCTTGGGGGCAAAGGTGTCCCCTATCTATAGACCAGTCAGAGACTTAATAACGGCATCTGACTAAGAACATTAACCTGTTACTGCCTGGACATTTCGCTTAAGAGTGTTTGTGCGACTAACCACTAGCCTAGTTACGGGTGTAAGACATATCATCCCTACAGTATGGAAACCATGCTTTGCGCTCTGGTGCTTTGTGGCTACTGACGGTATCTTTCTTCCAGTCATGCTATTCATCTGCTCAACTGCATCTACTATGTTGCACATGAAGCTTTTGCTAATGCACTAGAAATTTGTGGAGTGGAAATTCAAGTATACTTCTGGTTTGATGAGGGCATAGTGGCCACTCACAAGCATCGCGATGATTCTAGGCCCATAGGAGATGGATGTACCTATGGTGTGTGTCGTTGAGTGGGAGGCTTCCCAGCTGTTTTGCCACATGGTAGGGGGGCGATCCTGAGAAACCAACAGATTTCTGGTGGTGTCTGGTCTCTGAGTGGGAGCTCCCCCCTATCACTTGCCCAAGGAAAGAGGGAGTAATATGAGGAATGTAGGGAAGAAGAGGGGTGGACATGAAGGATAGGGCTTTTTCATTAACGCTATTTTTTTTTTTTTTTTTTCCTTTCTTTTTTTTCGTGTTTTGATTTTTTCTTTCTCCCTTTTTCTTGGCTAGTTATTGCTTTTCATTAAGTGTAAATGCCCTGCTAGAGGGAAATGTATATATAAGTTATGAAATGCAAAAATACTATGGCGAATGGCACTATTCGAGTTCACAAGATTTACCATCTGAGGAGGCTAGGTGGCAACACTCGAGCTCATCTACTGTGACTTACCTCATAGGGGTGTATTATTCAATTTCTATCTACAGTAGGAATTTTGTGTGCCCCCTTTTGTAGTCTACATAATGGGTAACATTAAATATTTTCCTCCAATTTATATGGGGTATTATGGCATACAATTTTTTATAGTCTTAACAGTCTAAACAATATTAAAAAAAAAAAAAAAAAGAAAGAAAGAAAGAAAGAAAACATCTCCACCAAACAATTCCACCAACTCAACATAACATTCTTATTAATCCAAATCTCTCCATTTAAAAATAAAGGACAGGCAAAAAAAAACTCCTATTATATGAGAACAAGTAGCAATATAAAAAAGAACCAACATCTGTAAGATATAATTCAAGTGTTTGGAATCCAATTTCCTTACAGGTAGGTAGGTATATTTAGTTGAAATTTATAAGTGTTCCTATACAATATGGAGATCTGCAAAAGTAAAAGGTTGATCAAGAAGGATAGTTAACATGGTTTATTAGAATTTTCATGAGATTGTAATGAGAAATTGTTTGTGTTCATCAATTCTTGAGGAGTGTGAACGTGTATTCCCCCCTATTTTTTACTTTTTTTTTTTTTTTGTTTTTTAGACTTTATGCTTTTTGGCTTAGGGGAGAATGGTATTTTAACAAGAGTGGCAATATGATACATAATTTGCTGTTAGAAATAATGAAAGTAACTGAGTCAAGCTATATGAGAATACAATAAAACACTTCAAAGGCCAAAAACAGGGGTAGGTAAGAGCATAGTTAATGATAAAACCAAAGTATGGATAGAATTCATTAAAGTGAGCTCAGAGCTTCATTGTTAACCATTCAAATTTTGATTTTGAAAATCTCTATTTTTTTCATATCCCATTTCACATGCAAGTTTGAGACTTTCCTAATGCTACTGAATAAAATGACAAAACAACTAGCGAAAAAGGAAGGGCCTAAGAGCAATGGAAAAATACAACTTGTGTATTCTCTATTCAAAGCATCCGAACATGAAATATATCAACTTTACTCTCCTTGAAGGCATTCCCCCTTGTCACAATGGTGAATTGTTAATGAAGCCATCAGAAAGCACATTTCCCTTGACCACTGGCTTAAACCTACCAGCTCAAAAAGTATCCAACCTGGGGCAACTATGGTGGGAAATGCAGCACTTACCTCTAATGTAATTAGTCATTAGCAGATTCTGTCAAATATCAGTAGAGGTCAGGGGCAGTTCGGGTTGATTGCGGAGGACAGAGCTGAAATCAATTAAGTTACAGGGGAGAGTGATTTTGTTGTTTCTCCATTAAAAGGAGAGGAGGAGGCATTCCAGGAAATTAGAGATGGAAATATCATGATGCATATGTATTCAAGTCTATTGATGTAATGTTGTGGTCATTTGTATTCTTGGGGTTTCATTTCATTTGTCCAATTGGAGGATTTCTTTTATCAGTGTTTTTTTTTTCTGATTGTTTTGTCAGGGAATTTATTTATCGGTGGAGATTTTTTGTAATATTTATTTGACTATTGTATGCCTATTTTGTTTCTATATTGAAAAAGCTTGACTAAAACACAAAAAAAAAAAAAAAAAAATTCTATAGTATAGCAAATTATTTTGTTCATGGATAGGGGGTAAAAAATATGGAGAATCTATATGGATCAGTATAGTGGTTTATATGGTATATAGAAAGTTGGCAGCAAATTGTGAGGTTAGAGGGATATGTATGTATAGTAGATATTGGTATAATAGTAGCCATATATCAAGGTGAAGCTGTAAATAGTTAATCAAGCTACCACTTATAAGTGGGTGTAGTGGTGTAGGCTATGAAGAGGAAGCGGATGTATTTTTAGCACAGATCAAATGTGTCAATGGGGTTGGACAATTCACCACAAGCAATTTCCTTTATGATTGGCTTATACATGTACAATTTACAGTGCTCAAGGGGTTTAACTTTGGATCTGGTGAGGATTGACCTCCAGTAGCCCATCTTAACTCATGGTCAGCTTTATACAGCCCTGTCATGGATAAAGCACTAAGACATTGAATTGCTTTACAGTGATTCATCAGAGATTGAGAATACCACTATCTGAGAAATTTTGCTAGGTATGCATTAGCATACATAGCGATTACACAAATCTCTGCTAACGGTTTTTCAATTACATGTAGGTAGCATCTATAATGATGTGAGGTTTGAAGTTGGTGAATCATATGTGATAGCTTAAGCACCAAGGTTATCAGCTGCACATGCTAATGCATGCCCAGCAAAATTTCTTAGAGAGTGGTATTCTCGATCTATGATCAAGTACTATAATGTGAGATGCAGAGAATTCATTAGTGTTTTTGTCTCTTTTGTATTATATTTATTTTTTATTATGCAATTAAACCTCTTATGGGTTACTAAATTAGGTCAAAGGCGAACTATGTCTTATAAAGAAAAACGTGATCCTGACCATATCCTATTGGGCTGATCTTTCACCCATATAGAACAATTCACTCAGAAAGAGTTACCGTCATTTACCCTCATACAGAGTACTAGGGTGTGCCCAAAAGTGATCACAATCTGATAAAATTTGATAAAAAAAAAAAAGTATGGTAGAGTGCCCATTGATGTAGGGCTGCTCTACTCAATTAGCATTTTCCCACTCATTATTGTGAAGGAAAAAAAGCAATCAAAACCCTATCCTATTGCACTGATCTTGTACCTATATAGAATGATTGGCTCAGAAAGAGTTGCTATCGTTTACCCTCAAACCCAAGTACATCCTGTCACTCATATACCTAGGCTATCATCTTGATACTCAGCTTGTATCCAGTCTAATAAGGTATACTTCTAGTGTATCCAATGGGAAGGCTACTCATATACATCAATACCATCACTTGTTCTATACCTAAGTACTTGGGAACATCTATATGACTGATAGACTTGGCATTCAGAAATGTCGGGCAAATACCCCACTGGAGGAAATGGGTACAATATAAAATAATACATAATGGGAAAATAAGATATCGGCATTCAGAAATGTCAACCTTGCTTTCCATAGCACAGCAGAATAATGCTTGTCAAATATGCAAACTCTGATACTGATATTCTCAATCACTGGTGGATTGAAAGATGTATGAGCATAATGTTACAAATGCTTTAATGCACTAACAGAAAATAATCAGATGTGTAAAATCATTAGAGGCAATACCCTTTTCATGGGTTGTAATTATTAACATCACACTACTTATTTTCTCTAGGATATTCTGATTTGGCCTAGCTGATACACTCTGCATCGGCATCATTTCCCTATTTCTTATATACCATGTAAATTTATCTTTGAGAAAATCTCTTTAATGCCTGCCACTTAGCGCATATGTTTTGAAAATACCACTTTTCCTGAAATACCTCTTTCTTGCAGGAGGATAAGCTAATAGCCAAAAGCATGAAATCAAAGATGTAATATATGTGGAGGACTTCCCATTGCTCCAAAGTAGTACTCTGGAATCAGTGGCACAAAGTGTTTGGAAGATCTTCTATTCCGTGGTATACAGTTTTTTTTCCAAACTGTGAGTTTAGACTGAGGTGAATGTCTATGCACCTGAATTTTGTCAAGCCAATGAATCTCCTCAGCACTATACCTCACGCATCCTAGACTCAATTACACGGTATCTATTTATACATTTCATTTAGCCCATGAAATATTTCTCTGCATCACACCCCTGTTTTCTAAAGTAGAAAGTTAGAAGACCCCCTCGCCCCTTCTACCAGATTATCGAGTTGGAAATGCATAAAAGTGGGTCTTCAACATATTACCTATTCAAAATACCCCTGTCAACCCTTCCAAACTGGTTCTTTAGAATAGTTGATAGGGATGTTTTGATCATGTAAGACATCGAAAACCCACTTTTATCTTATCTTGTCCAAGTACCAGCGGTGATCTATATGCCACAAGAGGGGATTGACATTTACAGTACGTACAACTGGTAAGAATCCATGTCAGAGCCATACACAGCTACTTATAATGCCAGTGTACAATGAAATCAAGTAGCAATTCACTGATACATCAGACATTGATGTGCTAGTCATATATCACATCTAAGAAGGTCTCAACCTGCATCACCATTGTCATAAAAATATCATGGTCAAGCACGGGATAAGCATCATGCAAGAACACTAGGCCTAGTTATGGGTGAGAAGGATCACAAAATTTGGTGCAGCAAACTGAATGCCTTGTGAACCTTGCAACTGTCGATTTAATGATTGAGGCATCGCAACGTACGTGCCAAAACCCAATGATGTATGCGCTAGGCATAATGAAAAACAAAAGATATAAGCCGAGAAACTTTATAATGTACTGGTGGGGAAAAAAAAACCTATGGTACTCATGGATCTGCAAATGCAGTACAAGGGCTTCACAAAATTGAGGAATACAAGTGAATAGAAATTTGTTCGTTGAGGGGTACGGTTTATTCTTGAAACTTTTTTTTTTTGATTTGTTATAGTTTCCTGGTTTTAGTATTTCATTTTCTTGTTTTTCTCTCTTCTGTAATTCAGGGGAACTTAAATTTTGATATGTATGTGTACACAAGATAATAAAAACGCAATGTTATATATACGTAGAAGATTGCATTCAGCAATGATGGTAGTGTTAGACAAAGTGTGCTAGTACATGGACACCATACGACATGCTTCATGATAGACAACATGCCTGGATGGAATGCCATGTATGCATACAATTAAGGTTGTACCTGGAAATCGATTCCAGGCTTTATATCAGCCAATATGGTTTAGGGCGTCGGGTCTGCATACATGGCCATGCTTGGAAATACAGTTACACCTCGCTATACTGGAACTCTATAAACCGGATCCCTCGCTATTCTGGATAGGTTGGGCTCCAACTGTACTTCTACATAGAAATCTATTCACTATACCAGATTTTTGATTAAACTGGATCCGGATGAGTTTTCCGGACACAGAAACCCTTATACCCTAAGAAAAAAATTCGCTATACCTGATGGAAAACAAAATCGTTTATCGCTTCTCTGTAAAAAAAAAAAAAAAAAAATGGGCAGTAGATTTGTAAAAATTGAAGGCCAAGAATTAAAGAAAAAAATTAAAGGTTTATAAACGTATAACCGATATCATGAGATTCCCAATGGTTTAATATAGCCTTATTTTCTCACAGTAATCTTTGTGGCACCCATTAACCTTTGATAATATATTGATAATATCCTTCGCTTGTGCAAAAATAATATCACCCATAATAGTGACCTATGCAAGGATATAACATAAACCCACTTTCTAAGAAAAACCCTATTAGAAATAATACTATTTGTCATAAATCGAGAGCTTAAGGCCTAAGTATTTGCTTTGTATTTTGCAGTCAATTACATGAGGAAACAATTACAACAAGAAAGGAAAAATGAAAAAAAGGGAACAAAGCACTTCTGGCGGTGGACCCTGAACCTATGCATTCTAGTCTTTCAGATGGACTGGAAGATATTGAATGGCCAATGGATAGTAATCCTACCTTCTAGGTACACCTGCAGCTCTGTGAATCCTGCAAACTTCATATTATTATATGTAGCACCAAGCTCGCACCATTCATATATTTTGCAGTGCCGTAGGGCCCATGATAGTGGTCATACTACATGTAGTCTTCTTCGGAGGCCACTTTCTGTAGTGATTTTTGCAATTTCTCTCAACATCAAGTCTACTTCTTCAAATAGACTAACCGCAAACACATTCACCGAACCCTTAAAATAGAACCCTCAGCTTGTGCATATGTATAAACAAAAAGCTATTACTTTGTTTACATATATTTCAGATTTTTGCTATTTGCTATACCAGATAAAATGAGCCAAAATCTTGGCATTTAGTATAGCGAGCTGTAACTGTAGATGGTACGCAGTAAAAATATAGCGTGTTTTGATAATGGCTGCAAGTTCTGCACATGACGATGTGCTTTCTTATAGACGTGCTTGCGTTCGCACTTCATGCACAAAGTTGATGTCGCGCTCGACAGTAGGTGCCGTTCCCAGCAATACCTTAGGACAGGCGAGGAATGCTACACCATGCTTAGCAGAGGACTACAAATATACTTGCAAAAAGACGCCATCCCAAGAAAATAATGTTGTGGTCAGAAATTCATAATTCCTCACCCTTAATACATTTGTAATCAGATAACGTCGTATTCTAGGATACAACATTGCATCAGTAGGAAGGCACAGGCCCCTGAATACATAACATAAGTTTCCTACCCATATTGATGCTCATTCTAAGGTATGGGGATCATGAAAATTTCTTCTTTTCTATCCTACCACCCACAGTTTACAAGCTACTGACCCCAGGCTCTATGTTTTCCCACCGCATCACTGTTTTGCTTCTAGATATGATGCTTGTTGACACTATTCTTTTACCATCCTAACATAGCTTACAACCGTCAATGTTTATTTCCTACCCTCAACTCATTTATCATCCAGCGACCTTCCAATCGCAGTGTGAAATCTCCCTAGAATCAAATGTGATATGATTCTTAACAGGCAACACCAGTATGTCTCACGACCTCACCGTTGCTCATTCCCAGCTACGAGTGTCGTTGACATCTCCTCTCCTTACTTATACCACCCTCAAACTACTCACAAGCTATCAGCTTCAGGCTCTCCCACTGAAATAAGAAGCAACGGCAACTTGAAAACAGAAAAAAAAAGAAAAAAAAGGACCCAGTTCTGGATTTCTCAACCAAATATGAAGCAAAGATGAGGACCAGAAAAAACAAAAAATTATCACCATCGTAACTCGCCCCCCACTTTTAAAAGCATAATCCACACTTCAATGGACATCATTAATGATTACTTACTATAGTATCATTAGCTATATGTAATATTACAATGGGCATGAAATAGCAAACCGCTTTTCAGGAGTTTCCCCAGCGTAAGCCTGTTCGTCCCAAGTGACTTATGGTCACTAGTCTTCTGTATAATGCTTGAAATGTTCTTAGTGCCAAATACAATAGAATCCATCTGGTAGCCTTATCTTTTCAATGGGTGTTATTCTTTAGTGACCCCCTTAGCACACACGATATGCTCTATTAAGTTGACCTGTGATAGAGATATCGGACCAGTTTCCCTAAGATCGTAAAGTTTTTTCCAAAGGTTACTGTACATGGAAGAACTTCGGGAAGGAGAATGGCAGGAAAGTATGGGCCCCTTATGAGTTGTAAGATATTAGGAGATTGGAGGGGGATATGGAGGGTAATTTTTTGATTGATATTTTTCTTTCTTTCCATGGGCTATTTTCAAAGCATTTGAAAGGGTATTTTTCTCAGGGATAGGTATTTTCATAATTACTACTAAGAAAATGTGTTACTCACCTTTATCCCTGTATCATTAAGGTATCCAATTGATAGCTAATTACTGGCATTTTTCTTGATATCATACCTGTATATTAAGGCCGTGCCTCAGCGTCAACATATTGACTCCTGCTAGGCTTCATTATAGAGACAGCCTGAACAAGGGCTAGAAATTGTCGAGAAGGGTGCGAAATAGTAGAGGAGTAGCGAAAAAATGTAGATATATTTCGAGTAAGAATGGAGGTGGGCAAGAATCGAGGAGGTGGGCGAGAACTGAGGAGGTGGGGGAGAACTGAAGAGGTGAAAGAGAAAACATGGTAAGGGAGAAAGCAAGGAAGTGGGTGAGAAAGCGAGGATATGGGTGAGAAATGATAAGGTGAGTAATAAGTGAAGAGATAGGAGGAGGTGGACAAGAAATTGTGGAGGCGAGCACGGAAGCATGGTAGTATGTGAGAAGAGCGAGAAAGGCTACATGGTGCTAAGGAAAAGATAACCTACTTGATCTTATATGTTTGCCTACATCTTTACAGTGTCAAAACATCAATGTCATGCTGAAATATAAATTTCGTTGGGCAAGAAAGCCTAAAGCTAAGCAAAAAGGTTATACAATGGTAATAAAAAGATGATGTACTTATTGAAGTTATTCATGGAGGTACGTAATCTGCTTCACCTGAGATTCTTGAGGCATCATGTTCATAAATAGGTAGGAAAAAAATGGGGGTATATTATACTTCAGAATGTAGGGGAAAACTGTTGACAAAGCAGGTTCTTTTTTTTTTTTTATAGGGAGGGGAGGGGGGGTCGTTATTGCATGGTATTTTCGTAGTGGTGATGAAAGCGTTGTATATCTCCCAGATCAGGTGAAATAAAAAGTGCAATTCAAAGGTCAAAATGTACATGAAATCCCAACCCTAGCTGCGAACTGGTATAATATTTGCGTCTATAAGCAAGAGAAGTATTTGAACTCATTCAACACCACCCTCAAGACTCTTGGCTCAGTGGAATCAAAAGTCTACTTGCTCCTTAAATAGATACAATAGGTACATCCAATTACCGATGTTCTGACTATTAAGAACCTTTGGCTACAGTTCGCATTGGAGAGATTGTCACATTTTCATCCAGTGAGACCAGGGCGAAAATCTGTTATATTGAGGGGAATGTGCTGTATTTCTCTAAAGTATCAATGTTGAAACTATGAAACGTCTCCAAGGATTGGCATCAGGACATTTTACAGTGGATGTGTTACATATTTTCTCAGGGTATGCCAGCGCATATGTATAAACTTCCCAGTTTTATCATGAAAGTATTGCTATGGATAGCAATTTAAGCACATTTTCGGTACGTCAGCATCGTGCCTTAACAAAAACATATCGTCTATACTCAGAGACGTCGTCCATGCTCAGCGATGTCTTCTATACTCAGTGAGATCGTCTGTAGTCAGAGACATCGTCTATTTCCACCGACGCCATCTATGGTCAGAGATGTTGTCCATACTCAGAGACATCGTATATACGTAGCAACGTCACCTATACTCAGAGATATCGTCTACAGTAAGAGACGTTACCTATACTCAGCGATGTCCTCTATACTCAGCGACATCATCTATAGTCAGAGATGTCGAATATATTCATAGATGTTGTAGATATACAGAGCGTCGAATATATTTAGAGACGTCATTTATACTTAGCGGTGTCGTCTACAGTCAGAGGCATGGCCTATACTGAGAGATGTTACCTATACTCAGCGACATCATCAATAGTCAGAGATATCAAATATATTCATAGACATGGTATATATTCACAGCTGTCGAATATATTCGAGACATTCAGAATGGTAATGCACTGTGCGATGAGTTATCGGAAATAAGTCGTACTGTGATTTTGCCGTATGATGCCATTGTATCCAATTGCTATTAGCGCACCCTCTGTTGTTAGAAACAAGTAATAGTGCTTCAATTTCATCGCGCGATACCTTTGTATCCAATTGCTATCAGGAATCTTCCTCGCACTACTTTACAATAACCCTTATCTACCCTGTATGACGTGGTATAGCTATGTTTTTACAAACACAAACGATGGTCAAGGTTCTTAGTTATCCTGGTTCAATTCTACTTCTAGGGGTTCTGCCTGAAACATAGTCTAAATATCAATGGATCTACATGATAAGGCAATTTTTCATGAATGAGCAAGATAAGTGGTAGGTAGTTAACTTATACGATTCAAGTGAGAGCCACTTTTTCATATTTCCAAAGTGGATATTATTTATTCTTTTGAAAACTTTATAGATCTACTGAACCACATAGAAAGGAAAACTGTGATTCAATGGTCAAATTCTACATAAAGTCCCAACCCTTGCCGAGTACTAGCATAACCTTTACATCTATGGGTGAGCAAAGGATACAAACTCGTTCAATACTACTGTTAAGATGCTTGGCTCAGGGGAAACAAAAGTCCGTCAGCTCCTCAAATATACACAATACATCTATCCAATTACCGATGTTCTCATGATCAATGGCCTTTGGCCACAGTTCATGCTGGGGCTATTGTCACACTCCCTCCCTATGAGATGCTTGGACAAGAATATGTGCTATCTGTGTTGGATCCGCAATATCTTAGAGTATATTAGAAGAGGGTTCTGGATTTCTTTGAAATAGTCCGCCTTTAAGCTGTGAAACTCTATATGACCAATGTGGGGTCATACGCCAAAAGACCAGCATTGTCTATATTATAAATACAACTCTCATCATTTGTGCTCAGAAATTGTTTTTGAGCAGCTGATTCCTTCTCGACATCATTACTCGAGGAGCTGATGCTGCTTCTCCATGTTTCTCATAAGCCTTCATAGCATAACTTACTTTCCACCTTATCAACCAACCCTCTGACGATTTGAGTTCCTGGATATTAGCATAGAACGGCATCTGTTCCCAGGAACAAGATGCCTTTTCTTGAAGAATGGTACCAGTAATTGTCGTTCTATGCTGCATCCATTGATGCTATGCATACAAGGCTGACTCTAACTAGTTCAGTCCATAGTGTATCTCGTTGCCGTTTTACCTCTCATGTTTCACCCCAAGAGGTGAACTTTGTGAGTCTGAAAGAACCCGTTTCCCCTAACTGATTTACGATTAGCTTGGGCATTTACCAATTTTTTTCTGGGGACCATTGCTGAATTTCCTTAAACAAATTTTGCCAGGTTTCTCCCTATATAGTTGTGAATTGAAAGTTTTTCACTGTGAGACTAAGAATCACGAGAATTGGAATGCATGTTTGGCAGCAATTTGATAGAAATTTGATGAAAATCAAGGTGGGAAATACATGAAAGTGGTGAAAACTATGTCCACAGCAACAAGTGGGCAGTACAAGTCTTAAACATAGCCAATCGTAGCAATGATGCTTGTCCTTGTTATAAGGATTTGTATGGGCAGTGCTTAAGGAATTCCTTGTAATAGGAGTTCTTTATTTTGCGACCTGATTTACAACCTACTATATTGGTATACAAAATCGAGTTACTTTATATGACATATGGATTTTAAAGGTAGAAAAGAGAATGGTACCTTTAGGGTCTAGCCAAAGCCTGGGGAGGTAATATAAAGTCCTACACCTTGAAGGACGAGAGCACAAACTACAAGGCTCCTTGTACTAGGAGAAGCTTGCTGTTATGCTATGAAGACTTTCACTTTCAAATCCTGTCTTTGAGGACTCGTAGTTATTGAGTATCCTTGCACCAAAATAAGTGGATGCAGAAAACTTTCCTTCCATTAAAGTGATTGTAATGCAAAGAAAAATAAAATCAAAGATGAGTAGTTTCACTATTCAGCAAATGATTGGACAGTAAGTATACGTACAAGAGGTGTATATAGAGAACCTCAGATATTTGTGAGCAATACCAGGCTATCAGCTGAATGGAAAATGAAGAAACGATCACTGGACGAATAACAACTACAACAGCATAGCGTCATGGTGGTGACTCTTAGCTAAAAATATATCCTACATTACAGGTACTCAACCCTTGTTCCAATTGTTAGGTTAGAATTGCTGGACTTTTTAGTGAGCAGGAATGGATGAATGGGACAGCGGTAATTTGTTGGTAGTTTGATAACCCCAATTTCAAAGTTTTTCCCCTCTATTATACTGGATGGACATTTAGTGACACTAATAAATATTAGTATCCAGCTTCGTCGAGTCAGTGAAAAAAAAAATAAGGTTTTTTTTAATCACATTTGTTTTCAAACATAAATAGATCACTGTCAGAATTTCTTTCTTATTCCAGCAATAGGAACGAGAAATATTTATTCTCAAGGGGGACAAGTAGAATTAAATCGCCACTATTCCAAGGTTTAATATTACCATTGAATGCCATAAGATAATGACTAAGTCTGGTACTATATTGCGAATCCAACACAATCCAGTAGAGCATACATCCTCAGATTTAGCTGGAATTGATAACTTGTTGCTGGACTCTCTACCGGGTCGGATGCGATCACAAGGGGCACGAAAAGGTTATGTTGTATATTCAGAGGCTTGTGCCTTCCTATCGATGCGACGTTGGATTCTAGAATACGAAGTTAGCTGAGGATAAATGTATTGAGGGTGAGGAATAGGCATTGAATACTAAAACGGAAGAAATTGTGTGAAGAGGAAGGTAGGCAGGTACGATTAACTTAAATAAGGGTAAGGGGATTCTCTACTGAATTGGCTAGACCAAGGACTGAGCTAAAGTTGTGGTGTAGGATTGGTGCAGTCACTTGATGGGTATGGGTTATACCTCAGATCTCATTGTGGAGAGTCGAAAAATTGACCCTACATAAGACGGGGGCAATGACGACTTCTAGATTTACCCTTGATCATTCTCGAATCTCATTTTAGGTTACATGAAAATCAAGGTCAGAAATACATGTAAGTAGTGAAAACTATGCCCACAGCAATAAGTGGGTTGTTTGAGTCTTGAACATAGCCAATAGTAGCAATTATGCTTGCTCTCGTTATAAGGATTCCTATAGGTGGTACTTAAGGAATTCCAGGCTTCTCAGTACACTCGAACCTGACCGTAACTTTCACCCTCTCCTACCGAACTCTTTTCTCTCTTCCCGATATACCAAGCTTTGATCTCAAGCAAGGGTACCTTAGCCTCTTAGTCGCTAAATAGGATCCTAGATAGGGATTGCCTCACAGAGGACTATTTAGCCAGACTATAGAACCGACGGGCCCTCGGCTAAAAATATCACCACCGTAGTGTGCTCTGGTGTTGAGTCTTCAAAAGTTCCCCTAATTATCTCGCAAAAATCTGGACCTAGCCTCGCCAGACTTCGCCCAACATGTCAACCCGCCCGACCACCCCAACCAAAACAATCATGGCTCCTCCCCAATCTACCAGACAACGGGTCCCTACATCCGGGTCAGTCAGAAGCGTCAGAGAAGATACTCCCACCCCTGACCCAAGCCAAGTCAAGCCCACAGCCCAACCCCATACCCCCGCTGGGGGGATTTTTGACAGCCCCGCATTTAGACACCCCCACAGCGCCCCTGCATCCCATACTGGGGATGACGACAGCGACGAAGAAGATGATCTCGACGAAACACTCGCCGACCGACGCTCGCACAGACTAAGGGCACAAACCCCGGAAGGGCTCACCCACGACGAACACCTCGAACTTATCGCAAGCGCACAAGACTTCGCCAAAGGAGAAGCGAACATCGGGCGACCCATTACTACCGATGAACACTATAGAGAAACCGAAGTCGATATGGACGACGACCCAACCCTATACGTAACCCCAAAAAAGAACAAAGGAAAGTAAAGAGAGCCTCCTGCCCATGAACCAACAACTTCACCCAACACCCCCCTCACACAAGCCATGAACAACTGGGCCGACAAACCAGCCTGGGAGAAAATCGCGGATATCACTGGAAATCCTTCAATCGGAGGACTAGTGGTCAACCTAGCAAACTCGGTTCATGCCAACACCAACATCCCAACAACCGAAGCCGTCCTAATGCAAGCCCTTATTGCATCGTTCGATGGCAAGACGAAATTCATGCAAGCCAAATTTGAAGCCTTAAACGACGAAATAGCAACAGTGAAGAAAACCAATCAACAACTGGAAGAACAAGTCAGCAAAATCAGGCTCGATAGAATGATCGCCCAGAACTCTGGACCCAGACCCCCGATGGGCGAAATGACAGAACTTCTGATGAGACACCCCCTGACAACCGAAACGGCCCCCCCCCCAACCCAAAAGAAAAACAATAAACAAGGAAACCAAAAATCCTACGCGACGGTAACAGCAGACAGCAAACCTGGCCCTGATAGCGGAAAAGAGAAAGAAACCAAAAAAGAACCGAACCCCCCCCCAAACAATAAGAAAACCGAAACACAACAACCCAGCAGGATCCCTTTCGCCGAAAGAAGAATGTACCTGCTCAAGGAGAAGATTAAAGATGTGGAAGAAAAAGACTACATCGTCGCAACCCTTCCTAACGCCATCGCCCGTGCCCTCGAAAAACAAGGAAAGACCACGGACCGCCTGCTACAAGCCTCCATCAATGTGAGAGGGACAATTTCCCTAATTACGCCCTCCCACAAGAAAGCAGTAGAGTACGCCCCTTACAATGCAGCCATCCACAAGGCCACCGAGAAACACTTCGAGAAGAACATCGTAAAGGACCCCAAGACAAAAATCCCAAAGAACGACCATAAATTTCAACCAGTTAGATACACCCCAATTAACTCCAATGTCATGATCCATGGCATCCCTAGACAACTCCTCCCTGAAGACCCAATCGACCTACACGAGCTCATAGGTGACCAAATCTATGACACCACCGGAGTATCAATCTCAAGTGTCAGAATCATCAAACCCAAAGGAGAACTCAAACCCTACTGCTCTATTGCAGTAGAGATCATGCTAGACTGCCTCCGTACGATCAAAAATAGCCGAGGAGAAATCTTCCTTTTTAACAGGTTCCGAAAAGCAGAACTAATGTACTTGGCCACCCCATTCACACAATGCACAAAATGCTGGAAACTAGGACACCCAAGATCAGGATGCAGATCACCCACCGACGTGTGCCGCCTCTGCAGATCTATCGATCACACCTATAAAGACCATCCCAGAGTTTGCAAAACAGACAAAAGGGTAGTCTGCCCCGGATTCAACACAAGAGAAGAAAAGTCCGGAAAATACTGCATGCATGCTCACCCCACATGCATCAATTGCAGAGAGGAACACGCGGCAGACTGGCTGGACTGCGAAACAAAGAAAGGAGCATACAGGGAGCACAACCAGAGAGTCATCCAAATGAGACCAGCAAAACAACAAGCCGCGGCGGTACCATCAGGATATAATTAATGTCGCAACAAAGTTCCAACAAATCTCGAAAAACACCAAAAGATAGAGCACCACGAAAAATTAAAACCTCCACCTTCGTCACCTTTAACGTGCAGAAAAGCAACAAGACCTTCATCAGTTTCATGCAACAAAACATCAACAAACCGAACACCATCGTAGCGATACAAGAACCCTACCTATACAACAACAAGCCAATGAATAGCCGAGGTTACAGGACGTTTATGCCAAGAGGAGGAACTGGGAAGGCAGTAGGAGTAGTAGTTTATGTGGAGGAAGTTTTTCTTGATGAGTATTCAGTTTTTCCAATCCCTCTTGATTTCTCTTCACCAAATGTAGTAGCACTAGAATTTCGGCACAAGATGTCAGGACATAATTTTCAGCTCTTTTCCCTGTACAACCGGCCATGGGACACGGATCTTGCACTTGACTTGTACTGGGAAAGAATATTTAAGGAACAGAATGGGACAAGGATAATAGGCGGAGACTTCAACCTCCATCACCCCCTATGGGAGCCCTTTAGGACACACGACAGGAAACAATTCTGGCAAGCCAACACCCTGGTGGAAACCGCAACAATAAACCAATACACCCTGCTTAACGAACCAGGAGAGTTCACAAGGTTCGACCCTGAAAGAAGGCAAAGTGGAGTCATAGACCTGTGGTAAACAAACACAAAAGGACTAGAAGAAGCAAGGACAGTCCAAGTACTTCAGGACTATGGTAGCGATCATAGGCCGGTATCCCTAGGCACCTCCCACCCAGCAGAGATCACGCAAAGAACCTCCCCAGACTGGAAATGCTTCCATATCCCGGATGCCTCAGAACCCTCCATCCTAAGAAAAGAACTCAACCAGCTAGACCTTGACTACGACCCGACACAGGAAGGAGTAGAACAGTGGCTCCACAAAAGGCTCTTCCAACTGTATGCGATCATCAACAAAAGCGTCCCCCTCAAAAAGATCACATCATACAGCAAGCCCTGGTGGAACGAAGAGCTCAGCATGCTCAGAAAGCTCTTCAACTCTACCGCTCGAAAATACAAACACAAACATGCCTCGATTGGAGCAAGAAATTCTGCCAGAAACTGGTACTACGAAGCGATTCAAAACATCAAAAATGAACACTGGAACACCTGGGTTGGTAATGCAGACGAGAACGATATCTGGAAAGTCAGCCGCCTAAAAACCAAACCAAAGGAAGACCGAATGCCCAGCATCGACGCACCGAATGCAGGCGAATACGCCAGGAAAATCGTAGCCGGAATGTTTCCAAGCAGACAGCAAATCGACCCACCAGAGCCCACATCATACCCAGAAGCCCCACCTGTCACAAGCGAAGAAATTAGGATCACCCTCAGCAAAACCAAGAACACAATTGCCCCGGGACCGGACACTATCCCCTACGGAGTATGGAAACAAGTCAACAAACAGTGCCCTCACATCTTGGCCACCCCCCTCACCATAATGCTCCAACACGGGATCCTCCCAGCTAACCTCAAAGAAAGCCTAGGAGTCATCATCCCGAAACCACACAAAGAAAACTACGATGTCATCAAAGCATACCGGATCATCAATCTAGCCAACACCCTCTCCAAAATCCTCGAAAAAATAGTAAACAATCGTCTCACAGAACACGCCCTAGCCAACAACATGATCTCCAAGTACCAGTACGGAATGATACGAAACAGGGGCACAGACGACGCTCTGACAAGACTTTTTCATAAGGTAGACATTCTACAGAAAGCGGGATACAAGGTTACCACAGGCTTCTTTGACATCAAAGGTGCTTTCGATAATATGACTTGGAAAAAACTTCGCGACAGGCTAGAAGAATGAGACACCCCACAATATATGATCCACTGGATCATGTCCTTCCTATCACAATGAAAAATCAAACTCCAATACAAAGGCTCCCCAGATCAGTACTTCGAGATACAAGTAGGAACGCCGCAGGGCTCCCCGCTCTCTCCCCTCCTTTTTGTCATATACATCAAACCGATCCATGACCTAGAAGAGCCACACCTAGTCAAAAGTTATGCCGACGACGTGTCAATCACGGTGTATTCAGAAAATAGGCAAGACAACACCCCAAAAATCCAGAACAAATTCCCACAAGTCGAGGACAAAGGCTCGGAGCTGGACATACTCTTCTCCCATGATAAGACAGATCTCATGCACTGGCAAACAACAAATGAAAAAGACGAACCTGGAGACGAGGACCCAATATATTTCGGCAATACCCCAGTAACCCACAAGGAACTGGTCTGATACCTAGGATATTTCACAGACAGAAAACGGAAACCCATGGCACACTTTCAGCAAAGGATTACAGGAACCCTAGGCCTCTGGAAAATGGTCCAAGGACTAGTTGGAAGAGGAAAAGGGCTCACAGCACATAACGCGAGAAAACTGATAATGGCCATCATGATCCCCAAAGTCACCTTCAGCGCCACGGTCTTTCAGCCAGACAAAAGAACCGCCAATAAACTAGACGTACTTTTTAACCAGTTCGCAAGGTGGATAACAGGGTGCTTTAGTACCACTCCGGTTGGCCCCCTTAAAAGCCTCGCAAGAATCCCCCTGCCAGACCTTCTCTGCCGCTACATCCGCTAAAGATACGCCATCAGAGCAGTCACACTACCCCCAGATCACCCAGTCACCTCCGCGCTCCCGTCATCTTTCCCAATCTGGTGAAAAATCAGCGACCAAAACACCGCCAGGCCAATGATGGGCATCAAAATGAATAAAGGACAATCCAAGGGACGACAAGTTCTCAAGTGGAACACTAAAGATGGGTCCCATGTCCTAGCCCCACCCCACATAGACCAGCTAGCCAGAACACTACGACCCTTAATGAACCGAGACACAACCTGGAACCACTTAAATGTTCTCCCCTCCGAAAAAACCCCCTCTCTGCACAGCAAGAAAAAGTCAGTCGATCTGGTCAAATCCCAACTCCTGAATACCTGGAAGGAACAGGTCACGGACGCCAAGGGTTACACCTGCTACCCATCCCTACATGAAGACTCAACGTTTCAGCTCCCCCGGGGTATTAGCCAAATCCTTTTCCAAATGCGATCGAGAAGCTCCCATCTGTCCGGACACCTCCCATGGAGAGAAGGAAGATCGAACTGCCCGAGATGCCACTCAGAACCGGAAACCCTCGAGCATGCCATATGGATATGCAAAAACAGGATCCTAGAAAGAGAGAAATACCTCCCTGGAAACCCTTCCCTAACGCTCATCTTCAACAGTCCATCACTGCTCCAAAACCTCGCGGAAAACCTTAGGGAAACAAAAACCGGGCGTCCCCTACATCCTAACCAGTACAAGTTTCAAGTGCAAGTAAGTGCCCCCGCCCGTGGACCCAAATCTTGTACCCCCTTCTCTTCCCCAAAACCCCCGAGTAGATGTTCATCATGCGGCCCGTGGGCGCATACTGTAGAATGGCTTGACACGAATTTCACAGGGGCCGATCCCACTGAGGGACCATCGGCCCCTTCTCCTTTGTACATTTCTCCAATTTCCTTGTCTCCTTTGTCTAGTGATGGTGGATTTTTGGAGGAGGAAACGCCGGTACCTGCATTTTCTGATCGTTTGGTCTTGCCTGTATTTGCGGATGTTGTTTTGAATAGGTGGTTTCTTTGAGTTTGTTTCTTTTCTTTTGGGCACGCCATAGTCTTTGACTGTATGCGGATTCTTTTGTAAACTGTGAAGAGTAGTTTAGTAAAATGAAAAATGAATAATCATCATTATCATACTTAAGGAATTCCTTGTAATGGGAGTTCCTTATTTTCTAACCTGATTTATGTTAGGACCAAGCATTTAGTTCCTTATAACAAGGTTTTCCTTATATTGGGGTTCGTTATAATGGTAGCCTACTGTATTGGTTAAAATAGTGTGATTTTATATGATGTATAGATTTTAAAGATAGAAGAGAGAATGATACCTTCACTATATCACCAAACCCTCAAGTAGTAGCAAAAAGTCCCACAACTTGAAGGGCAAGAGCATAAACTACAAAGCTAAATCTACTAGGAGAAGCTTATCGTTATGCTACGAAGAATTTTGCTTTCAAATACTGCATCTCAGGACCTATAATTAGTGAGTTTCCTGCACCATAAAAAAACAAAAAAAAACAAAAACAAAAATAAATATTTCTACAGTAATACAAATGATCGGACAGTGAGTGTAGGTATAATATGTGTTGGTGAACAACCTGAGACATTTGTCAGCAATAGCGAGTTGTGAGCTAAATGGAAAATGAAGAAATGATCACTTGATACCTAAGAACCACAATAGTATAGCATGACGGTGGTGACCCCTGTGTAGAAAATATATCATACATTATAGGTAGCAACCTTTGTTCCTTTTATTGGGTTAGGATTACTGGACTTGTTAATGTGCAGGAATAGATGAATGAGATAGTAGTATTTTTTTTTGGCGGTTTGAGAACCCCAACTTCAAAGTTTTTTTTTTTTAGGACACTGGATATACATTTAGCGACACTAATAAAGATTAGTATCCAGTATCGCTGAGCCAGTAAAAAAAAAAAAAAAAGGAGGTTTTTTGATGATCTTACTTTGCAAACATACTAGATTGCTATCAGAATCTACCCTTATTCCAAGCATATGGGACTACAAATACTGACTCCTTATCGTTTCTTCCCAAAGCATCTTAAGCGCCAGGAACCAGGGCGTTGCACTCAATTAAGAGTCTATGACATAGGGGCGATGGCTCCCATTAAGGGGGGGTGAACTGCCTTTCTAGATTCAAGTGTGATATTCTGAGCATACCAAACAGTATGCGGGTAGACACAGCAACAGGCTGAGGAGTCCGTAGACTAGCTTAAGCTGACCTCAGGTTAAACCGTTGATTACCTTTCTCAGAACTACCAGGGTACTTAAACCTTAAGGCTGACTGCCTGATATGCTGGCCTTCGTTGATACCCGAGTAGACCCCTTAGAGACAAGTCCTAGTTGCCTCCACCACCGTCACACTCATTAGCACCTACTACTACTCAGCGCTTTGATCTAGGGCTATAGGAGAGAGACACCAGTATTGTGATGACGAGGCCCTCGCTTTCTCGCCCCTAAAATACTGACTCCTAAAGGGGCAAGGTGGAATGAAATTTGTAATATTCCAAAGTTTAACATTAGTATGGTATACCATAAGATACTTACTACTTTATGCAATATTTTACAGTTTCGGCACAATCCAGCAGACCATACATCCTCAGAGTCAGTTGCAATAGGTAGTTTGTTGCTGGGCTTTCTAGCAAGTAGGATGCCATCACAGGGAACACCAAAACGTCTAGTAATTTAACAAACAATCCAGTCTCAGATCTGAAACACTTCTCTTTGGTCATCTCAGACACAGTCTTGGGGTGGGTTCAGTGTTTTGCTGTGTCGCAGTTGCTTATTGCTGAAGGCTACAGGCCTCTGTCAGTCGCAACTGGGACAAGGACATGATTGCGAATACTAAAGAATTCCCCAACAGGGAGAGTAAAATTTGAATATGATTATCAATTACTAAAAAAATAAAGCAATGCAAAAACTCTATTGATTGATTGGTTATACAATCGTGCAGTATAGGCGACCTTCTTGCATACTCATCTCGCAGTTGGTAACCAAAACACAGAAAGCATCTTTTCTGAAAGGTGAAACAATTGGACAGCGTAGTAGAGGGGATCCATCACTCCGATATCAAGCTCTAATACTCTTCAATGCATGTGGAATAGATGCTTCCATCATTTTAAGTTAAGTGTTTATGAGACCTTTTCCATAGAAAAATAATTTGTAATTGATAGCAACCTAGAGAAATGTGATATTGATTTTTTTTTTTTTTTTTTTTTTCTTGCCTACAAGTTACCTTCTTGCTTGTAAAAGCTCTCTCCCCTCTGTTCAGGCTTTCTACAGCTACAGCATCTATTATGAAGATGACTTTCATCAATAACATGTTGTATACAATTAGAGAGTCGCTGTTACAGTTCCAAGGTACCACGGACTTGCGCGATGATAGACTAGTACCCAGAATGCAACCAGTAAGTGTTATACCCATCACAGCTACCAGGCCCTGCCTGTCTCGTGTGGCTCTGCCTTATTGGACTTACATAAGTACGGCTCTGGTGCAGTGGCGTAGTCTGACAAACTAGCCACAACACCCATCCGGAACATGTGATCGGAACATCGGCACGTCGTGCAAGGACTTAGTCACCCTTGTGGAACGGGCAGCCTGACCGATCGAGCCAGTCATCGCGAGAGGACATGACACATCAGAGGTCATGGCGATCCGTTGCTCATACATTGCTAATCTTTGCCTGTTCCGTGATCCGGACTCTTCTAGGCTATGCAAGAATTGGATTAGTGATCGATACATTAGTCATGGATGTTCTGCGGGGTTCTATCTCCTTCTATTTCCTTAGTCATCTCTGAGTCATTTCTTAGGATAGATTGTTCTATATAAAGCGGGGTTGTTGGACGCTCTCTTGTCGCAGCCGTCCGGTAGTAGAGTGTGACCGATGGAAAAGAGTATAGACGCTCTCTTGTCTTTCCTTCCTTTCTTCCTTAGCTTCGAGACTAGCTTCGAGTCTTAAGAATATATTTCGCCTTATCTTTGCGACTTATTATCTTCGTTCCAAATCTCTTAGTAGACGTGAAGAAACACTTGTTTAGTTGAGAAGAATAAGTTGAGATATCTGAGTTCACTCAGTAACACTTATAGCTTCGTGCCTACCTGTGTTTACTGAACTTATCTACCTCCTGATATATGCACCGTTAACAGTCGCCTATATTCAAAAACACTGTCCATATCCAGAAACTTTGTCTATCTTCACAAAAGTTATCTATAATCATAAACATTGTCTATATTCAGGATTGTCGCCCATATTCAGGAACCTCAACTGTACCTAAAACCTTGTCTATTTGCAGAGACATCGTCTATATATAGCAACGTCATTAATATTCATCGATGTTGTATATATTGAGAGATGTCGAATATATTCAGAGATGTTTAGAATGCAAATGCACCATGTGACTATTTGTTGCATAATGCCATTGAATTTAATTCCTATTAGTGCACCTTCCATTGTCGCCTAGGAATCTTCCGCGTGCTAGTTTACAACAATCCTAATCTCTATAATAGCTGTACGATGCCAAACGTTATATCTGCGTGTGGCAAGGCCCCTGCCAAGAGTATGTAGTCATTGTTAAGCAAGCCATGTTTTTTGCCACTTTATATGTATTTCCAAGCACAAAATTAACTGTACACAGACACTGAGTTTCTACCACATGTAATTTGATTTTTTCTACCATATATTTCTCTACCATAATTCCTCAATCTTTGTGCTGCTGAAACATCGCTCTCACCTATCTACTCATATTTGCTTCTGAGGCCATCCTTGCTGAATGAGGAAGGCACCAATTTGTAGTTGTTGTCATGCATATAGGGGCATGTTTTATAGCAGTTGGAATGGGTCTCTGCTCTGGTAGTAAGTTTTTTTTTGTTCTTGTTGGGTGATGTATATAGTATAAATGTACCCTATTTTATCATTTTTATTGTTAAACATTGGCCAATGTAGTTCTAGTTCTTGTTAAAATTGAAGTCTTTTGAATTTCTTATGATGAGAAACAAGCTGATTATGTCTTTGTCCTATCTTTTCGCAATATATAAAAAATTTTCATATTTTGATGTTCTTGCATTATGTGTTCTATAACAACTTGACGTTCTACCATGTTATGGCTAGTCAATAAAGGAATCATTGGGGGGAATGAGGAAATAAAGAGTCTCTCAAAAAGAGAGAAGGAAAAATTTGAGAAAATTTGGGCATAGATGTATGGGTATAAACTAGGGAATTTATTTGACCCAACTGATACAAAAACAGCAACAGGTATTATCCATGGAAAGGAATAGTCTTTTATCATTTTTTATTTTCCTTTTTCCTTTTTCCTTTTTCCTTTTTCCTTTTTCCCTTTTCTTTTTCCTTTTTCTTTTTCCTTTTCCTTTTCCTTTTCCTTTTCCTTTTTCCTTTTCCTTTTTCCTTTTCCTTTTCCTTTTTCCTTTTCCTTTTCCTTTTTCCTTTTCCTTTTCCTTTTTCTTTTTCCTTTCTCTTTTTCCTTCTTTTTATTATATTTCATTACTTTTTTGCTAATTATTTATATTCTTCCTTAAAATAAATACATATACATATTATTTGCACTAGATTTAGACACATAGAAAGTGATAAATAAAAAACAAAAAAGAAAGAACAATAAATAAAATGAAAAAAAATATAAGGTTATAGCTAGTCAAAACTCAAAATATAATACGATAATACATTTACAGTTTTTTAATAATTCAAATATAAAAATGCATATATAATATACATCTGTATTTTACAATAGTTGGACCTTGAAAATACATATAAAATAAAAACCTGAGTTTCAGAATTATCAAAACCCCAAAGTACTGCATTAACTGACCCAAGTTACCAAGGTAATGAGACATTGAAAAAGGTGTGGCATAGTCACTAGCAAATTATAACCTAAGGAAATGTCATAAGCAAAACACTGTTTGCAATGCTATTACCATCTGAAGATTTTTTCATCACCTTAACTTAACTTATGATGATTTATAACCTGTCAGATACAACTTTATCTACTAGTAACTTTTGGCATATCCGAAACTCATGTATAAGTTCTACATATGTTGGGTTTCAGCATATCCGAAACTCATGTGCAGGTTATAAATATGTTAAGTTTCAGTGTATCCGAAACTCATTTACAGGTTATACATATGTTGAGTTTCGGCGTATCCGAAACTCATGTACAGGTTATACATATGTTGAGTTTCGGCATATCCGAAACTCATGTTCAGGTTATACATATATTGAGTTTCGGCATATCCGAAACTCATGTACGGGTTATACATATATTGAGTTTCGGCATATCTGAAACTAATGTATATGTTATATAACCTACGAAGTGAGACATCATAGGGAAGTAAGACAACACTATATAAATACAAAAAATTATATTTCCTTCTCAACTATATATTATATTATAAAGAGAGGGAAACAACTATATAAATAAAACCAGCAAAAAATAAATAAATAAATATTAAAAAAAAAAAAAAGAAAAAAGAAAAAAGCATAGATTGAAAGAGCACTCATTGTAAGGGGCCCTTGCAGTAGCTAGCCTTTTCAGGAAGTTTATCCCCTTACCACCATTCAGCCATATAACCGAATAGCTATTTGGCATCTTTTGTTACAACTTAATATACTGCTCATTGATTTATTACTGGGTTACATAATAAGTAAAATATAATAAGTGATAATTTATGAACAAAACCCTGCAAACCCCCACAAAATTTGAACCAATTTTTTTCCACTACCATACCCTATATAATGACTGATATTACTGACTAAACATATACTTTCTATGTCATGATGCAGAAAATAGATGCGATTACAGATTCATATTATCCCTGCTACCGAACATGGCTCTAATTATATGCCATTTTACAAATTCCTCATTATCATGAGATCAGATATCACATTGGATGAGTTGAGTCTAAACATCTTTTCAGAGTTCAAACAAGTATATCCCAATCAGAGGTTTACTTTTCTCCCTCTCTTCCTAGTCCTCCTAACTCTCCTACTATTCTTTGGTATAAATATTATCAATTTCATGGAGAAAATAGCTAAAAAAAAATAATAAAAAAATAACTAGTGATCTGAAGATTTATAAAATTCAAGATTCTAAAAGATACGATGTAAACATATCCTACAAAGTTGGGAGAGTGTTCTCTGATAAAGGTGACCATGATAAAGAGTGTATTGTATGAGTTATTCAACAGCAGTCTGAAGGACGCGAAAATTCTTTCCTACCAGAATCGAAACTACGCCATAAATTGCGACTGGAGCAGGGAATGGAGAAGGCTAGGAGGAAAGTAGGAGTGAAAGTTATTAAATTGCATAGGAGGGCATTGACTGGGGCTGAGATTAGATCCCACCTAGCAAAAAAGATGAAAGAGAAGCTTAAGAAAAATAAAAAAGGAAGAAGGGAAGAGAAGGAATCCCTGTAATCAGCACCCTGCGAAGTCTCTCTATCTCCCAAAATCTCACCACCCCCCACAACCGCTCCATCCCCCAAAATCTGTCAATCCACACCTACTAAACACCACCCCCCCCTCCTCCTAACTATGGATACCTGAGCCAACCCCTGGAGAGATAAGCTAGGCTTAGCATAGGTAGAGGATTTTTTTTTTTTTTAAAATTTTTTTTTTTTTTGGTATTGTGGCAGAGATGGAGAAGAGGTGATAAGTCTTTGATGAATATTTAAAAATGTGATAGATAAAATGAGATCATATTTGAAGCTTTAACTCATTGCTCCATTATTCTTAATATAAATATATAAGTCGGTATTAATACATCCTGCAATGCCTCTAGAGACCCTATTCCTGCCACACCTCAAAAACTTAAACTCAATAGCTCAATCATTATATTCTACAAATATCTTCATACTAGAAGAGATGGGGGGTATGAGGCCTGGGGGGGTTTAAGGTAGTATTTTTTTTTACCAATTTCCAAGAATAACTCTTTCAATTTTTAGCAATTTATTAACCTGGGAATGTAGAATTTTTTTACCAGGTTTGATTTACCTAATAATATTTCTTCTCCTATAATATAATATATAGTTATGAAGAAAATATAAAATTTTTTGTTGTTTCCTGGTGTTGTCTCGCTTCCTGGTACCATATACTATATAATATATATATTAGTTTCGGATACACCGAAACTCAAATACACTGAAACTAAATATATAAAAAAAGGAAGATCGGAGTTTCAGATATGCCGAAACTCAAATATGCCAAAACTCAAATCCGCTAAAACTCAAATATGCCAAAACTCAAATCCCCTAAAACTCAAATATGCCAAAACTCACATACGCTAAAACTCAAATATGCCAAAACTCAAATACGCTGAAACTTAATATATGTATAAGATATATATAAGTTTCAGATATGGCGAAACTCAAATACGGTGAAGTTTAATATATGTATAATGTATATATGAATTTTGGATATGCCAAAACTCAATATATGTATAATATATATATTAGTTTTAGATGTGCCAAAAGCTAAAAATACATGTATAATACACATAAATAAAATGTAAAGTATAAAAAGAAAAATAAAAAAAATAGAAATAAAAAAAGAATGTGAAAATAAAGATAAAAATAAGATAAAGATAAAATAACACACTAATATATATAAATATAAAGTAAATGTAAAATTAAAAAATCACTATCACATCTATGATAATTGTATCTCAACTTCAAATGTTTACTTTTCTCACTATACTTCCCTATTTCTAGGAACAAGTACAACTTCTTCCACAGTATAAACATTATCACCCTATTTCTCTTGTAGGATTTATAAAATCCTCTCTTTTCCTTGTTGGATAATCATTCCAACTCATAAGATACCTTACAATAGTTAAATTATCAAAGTCTAAACTCCACCCTCCCTAGTCACACAATTTTCTAATATCCCATCTATTTTCACTAGATAGATATTGGTATCCACCATGGCGAAATGAATGTGTACTATAGGGTGTAGGATCTATGCCGATATCTATTAAGTTATTTCTAAAATAGAATTGATCTGTAGGCTATAATAATAAAGTTAGCTTCTAATTCTTCAAATTAAAATGGTAATACAACTCCTACAATATGTTTATTTTCCAACATAACTCTATTATCTGCAGTAATCTTTCTAAATAGAAAACCATTACAAATCCCAGATACATGAATCTATTTTAGCAAATTCAATACAGGATCTAAGTGAGGTGATGTAATATCTGAATAAAGATGGAATGGCTTGATTTCTTTTTGGAAAATCAATAACAGCAACCTTCGGCATCACCAAATCTAGAATAGATGGGGATATGAGACCACCTCATGAAAGATATAAACTTCTACATCTGGTGATATATAATTTTTAAATTCTCTTCAAGTTTAATAATTATTTTCTAACTAGTTATTTTATAATACAGGTAAATGCCTTTGTAGCTGCTGGTAATAAATATCCATTTTAACTTTCAGATATAGCAAGTGCTTAGAATACAAAATTACCTTCAAAATTGTCTGGTGCTCTAGATTCGACAAATTATACAGGTATAACCAAATTCTTAATGTAGTTTACCGATCCTGATATGAGAAATATAATAGATCTACCTTTTACACCTAAAGATCCTACCCCACCCTCTACACTTATTTCAGTTCACTATCAACACACCTATGCTATCACTGCTCCTAGTTTGAGTAATGATGCACTTGCTAGCCTGGTTACAACAGTTGCTTCGCATGTTATATCCAATTCACCTTGGAAAGTTGGCCAAAGCATTAGTCTAGCATCTATACCCCTTAAGCCAACTGGTGATCAAGATTCGGCGCTACCGCTACTGGACAAGAAAAGTAGGACATGTGTTATTGATGGTAAGGAACTTACCTATCAGGCTACAGATATTCCTGACCTTCCTACTATATCATATTCAAGGTGTATGGAGTCTTTGATAGAAGATTGGGACTCATCATCATACATTATTGTAAAGGATACTCCAATTCCACTACAATATTAGGGTGAGGTATACAAATAGGATAAGCCTGCAACATGGAGAATATTAAAGGACTATTGCAAGTGGAAAGTAAGTAAAATTGAAAGTCTTGTATGGAAATAAACTAATATTTTTGTCAGTTATTCATAGAAGCATATAAGTCTTTTGACTCATATGATGCCTTCTTTGCATAGGTTTTGGATTTAGCGAAACCTAAAAAGCATACTTGGACAACCATAATCATAGCCTTACGCCATTACAAGAAAGTAAAGGATAAGGAAGATATGAGCAATACAAAGGAAGAATTTAGAATAAAGTTTAAAGAAGTATTTAGGTATAGGAAAGGGTCTTGTCACAAAGTAATGAGTAATAGTACTGATGTAGCGAGATTGTATAGATAAATGAAAGGAATTAAGGCTTTCTGGGACTTTGATGACATTGACAATAAAGGGGTGGAGGATTGTATACCTTAGTCAAAATATTTATAATGTTATTATATACTATTGCTTTAACTCAACCTGATATATGGAAAGTTTAGTTAAAGTTTTAGGGGAAAAAAAAGCTGATTGTATTTCAATGTCTACTAATATAATATTATTAAAGCACTTAATTATTGATATACTAGTAATATTTTTTAGTATATTTTAATGGGGCTCCTTTATAACTTTCGGAGTTAGCGCAACTAAAATATATATTATTGCAAATATAAAACCATTTATATTTAGAAGGAAATAATATAATTAATCAAGAACTATTTTTATTAACTTAATTGTGAAATGAAATTACAGCTAGACTTGAACCTTGTCTTAATCCTAATGTTTTACACAAACTACTGGTAACTTTGCATCTCTAATACCATGATATATTTTGTTAATATTGTGAGTTTTCTATAATACATTTCTACTTCCTGACTTTTTTCATCTAGTTCCTCCTTATCAGATTCATCTTCTATTGACCTTAAAGCTACTCCAACTTTCAGCCTGACATTGTTTTTCCACTTATTCATCTGTACGCTTCATATTCCAGTGTTAGATGTAAGCCATTCCATTTTCCTATCATACTCCTCCCACTCATCCATCCACTTTTTCTTCACTACCTCATACCTTCTATTATCTACATGATATTCCATTCTTTGATAAATATACCCAATATACTCATTCACATCTTTAACTAAAAGTGTAGAATCGTTAGCCTAACTATCAACCGTCTCTAATATGATATCAAACTCCTATCCAGCATTATTACTAATGATAGTATGCATGTTTGATGTAAAATCTAACCATTTACATTAGTGAATGATCACAAATAACATTGGTTAGAATAATATATTTCCTTACCTCCAAATAATGATCATAAGTAAATTTTCGCTCTATCTCATTCCAGTCTTGGCGTGACCGAATCTCTGCAATAATAGTCTCCTCTGGTTTTTGACTATACAGTGTTGACCAAGGGATGGCTAAGTCACTGTATATATCTAAGAGGGCAATTGGATTTTGTCGTATTTGGTCATGTTGTGCCTCATACAGTGGTTCCAGTTCCATATGAGCATCAATTGGTGGTTTTATTATTGATATTCAGTCTCGCCGATTCTGCTTGCAAAATGCTGATCTTTGCTGGGAGATGATACCTTTGTTGTATATCTCAGAGATTGCTGAAGGTTCTCCTCATATCTGTGCTTCGATTTCTGCTGTTTCCTGACATCTTCTCTGCAAATTGTGACTTCTAGGGATGGAGGATTTCGTATTATCGAATGTTGTAATTTAAGGATGCCCTTTCTTATTATGCTCTTTCCAGGAGGTAGATAGGTAAATCTGATGATCTGCCTACTCTTTTGATGCAGCCCTTCTGAGGTGGTCATAAACTTTATGCTGAACTCTCGATTGCGCTGGAGTGACCTATGAGCAACCAGGGACAGGACATCGTGAGGAATGGTTACTGGTAGACATGATTTGAAATTGCTGAAAGTGAAATGATTGAAGTAGTCCTTTGAAGTCTAAAAAGAGAGAAAGATTTCTTGCACTAGAGGAGATATGGCAATCTGATGCCTCACACATAAGCCTTTGAGTCACTTAGCGATGGTTCTTGTTCTAGAAACAACTGTTAATTGGTTAATTATATAAGCCTAGATGTTTAAATTATGAATGTGTATGCAACCACTAAGAGACTATATTATCTAACATTACCTAAACAAATAAAACTGTATCACTAGAGCCGCATATAGTCTATTTTTCTATAACACTTATCAGGCACAAAATAAATGGCCTATCAGATTCGGCAATACCAAAACTCTAACATTACTTATAATTCTGCCTACTAAAATAATCTAAAAAAAATATTTTAATATTTTGTGGTATTTATATATATAGAATTGCTTACTTCAGGGAAGCCCTACACTATTTTATAGAAATAGTAAGTTATTTTATTTAAAACTGATCTTTTGTTTTAATTATCATGGTACTACAACCTCAAATCATGAGATTTTCTAATTTTTATACAAGTTAAGGAGAATATTTATAGAAATAATGGTCTATAAAGTTCATATGCCACCGATGGCCTGAAAAATATATTATGTAAGCAGAAGATTTTTGAGCTATATACAGGCTATTTTTTGCATGCTACAAAGTTAGCCAAAATTACATGGCCTACAAAATTCAGCAGGATTGAAACTGTGCAACTACTACTAATTCTGATAATCAATCAATATAAGATTCAATTTTTACATTTTGTAGAAGTTATATACATAAAATTGATAGTTTGAGTTACGTTTTACCTAATAATGTAAATAGTAAGTTATAGCATTTAAAATTGAGATTTTGTTACAAGTAAGTATCATAATGCTATAAAATATAAAAAAAAAATTATATATTTTGAGATTTTCTTATCTCTTATCCAAGTTAATCAAATAGATTACAGAAATAAGAGTTTAAAAAGTGTACAGACTACTTATAGTCTGAAAAATATATTACATATGAGATACCATTATTTAATCTAAGTTACATAAAGGCCATTTTCACATTCCATGAAGTCAGCAAATATTAAATGGCCTGCCAGATCTGGCATCACCGAAACTCTATAATTGCTACTGATTTTGTAAATGAATCACATTTAAGCTATAATATATATTTTGTAAACTTTATATATGTAAAATAGTCAGTTGGAGTGAAGTTTCACCTAATAATATAAAAAATTGTAAAATATAGTGCTTAAAACTGACATTTTGTTATAATGATGACAATGCTATAAAATTAAATAATTTTGAGATTTGAGATTTTCTAATCATTGAAGCTTACATATATAGAATAAATAGTTTAAGTGAACTTTCACCTCACACTATAGAAATAGTAAGTAATACCCTTTTAAAACTGATATTTTATTACAAGTATCATACTAGCACAAAATCAAATAATTCAAACCTCTTATACAAGTTAAGTAAATTATTTCGAAAATAAGAATTTTGGAAAGACGCATGCCACTTATAGTCTGACAAAAATTTAATTATATAAGCAGAGGACATTATCTAATCCATATACAGGCCATTTTTGGATAGTATGAATGTAGCTAGAATTAATTGCCCTCCAGATTTGGCATCACTGGAACTCTATAGTCATTACTAATTCTATAAACTAATCATGTCTTGACTATTATATTCATATTTTGTAAAGTCTAAATAGAATAGATAGTATTTAAAATTGACATTTTGTTACAAGTACTATGCAATACCACAAAATCAAATGATTAATTTATTTCAAGATTTTCTAATCTTTTATACAAGTTAAGTGAATCAATTATAGATACAAGGGTTTTAGGAGTATACATACTACTTATACTATGAAAAATGTATTAGATAAGCAGATGACATTATTTTATCTAAGCTGTATACAGGCTATTTGGGCATTGTATAAATTCAGATGGAATTATATGGCCTACCAGATTCAGCATCACTGAAACTCTGTAATCATTACTGATTCTGCAAATTAGTCAAATATAAACTATAATTTTATCTTTAGCATAGTTTATCCATATAAAATTGATATTTTAAGTGAAGTTTTACCTCATAACTTAAAAATAGTAAGCTACAGCATTTGAAACTGATATTTTGTTATAAGTATTGCAATACTACAAAATAAAATAATTCATTACTGCTGAGATTTCCTAATTTTGTATTCAAGTTAAGCAAATTAATTATAGAAATAAAGGTTTGAAATATGGATATGTTACTTATAGTCTAGAATATGTATTAGATAAGCAGATGATACTTTTTCATCTCAGAAGCATACAGGCCATTATTTCATAGCCTTAAGTTGGCCAAAATTAAATGTCCTACTAGATTCAGCATTACTGAATCTCTGTAACAGTTACTAATTCTACAATTAATATATATATAAATGATAGTTTTATTATTTCATATTTTTTATATGCATAGAAAAGCTTGTTCCAGTGAAGTTGAACCTTATATATAGTATATAGAGAGTAATTTATATATTTTAAATTAATTTTTTGGTGTAAATATCACAATACCACATAAAATATTTCCTTTAATTTAAGTTTTTTTTAATTTTGTACTTAAGTTAAGTGAATTAGTTATAGGAATGAAGGATTAAAAATGATCATTGCC
>JABYPW010000120.1:0-37981 GCA_016880775.1 Phymatotrichopsis omnivora | reverse complement strand
GTGGGGAGGTAGGGAATGCATTTTATTTTATTTTTATGACCCTAGAGGGGTCATCTAAAAGAACCTCTGTGTGCAGCTATGTAAAGCTATGATGGAGGTCAAAAGATAGCTGAATTATGGTCAGTAGTGTAGTCTATGGTTTACAAGATAAAATACAGGTTTGCCCCTTACTCATCCTCACCTACATGCAATAAACTAAAGAAGAGATAGGGTGGAAGGGAAAGAGCAGTGGGGGAAAGAAAAACTGCAAAATGTAACATGACCAGCACAAATGCGACTACCCAGTATGTCAAAACAGTGAAAGAAACTTTAAGCAAAAGGGAGAAAGAGAAGCCCAGGGAACCCTTTTCCTATCTCCAGTGAGGTAAACCTTACAACAACCAGAAGGGATCGGGGTAGATTGAAAACACTAACCAAATAAAAGGGAAAGACAAGAGACAAATAAGAAGATATAAGCTAATATCATGACATGCTTACACTAAGGGAATAACACAAGTAAAGAAATAACGGGATAGAGATGGGCCATAGGTCTCTATTTCCTTTTCCATGATAGCATACAGATTTTTCACTCGCTTGTTATTTTCAGCTAGGGCTTCCAAATATTCAGGGTAGAGGGGATTGTAAGTGGGGTGGGTGGCATTGCAATTGGCACATTTGAGTACCATATAGTTGCATTGTCATCCTCAGCATTTACACTCTGTACTACCTCAGGAGTGTTTGAATATGGTGTAGGGTCTAGTACAAAGGTGCCAGTAGGGGGAGGAGGTACTCCTTAGTTAGTGATGACTGAAGCAGCAGTAGCAGCAACATTAGGTGGCCTTTAAGAATGTAATGTATGGATCAGTATATCGGTTCTTGTTGAGAATGGTCAGACATTATGAGATATGGAAATATTTATTGTTCACTACTATAGTGATGACAATGGAGGAGGTAGGTTTGCCGATAAGCTTATCCTTCGAAGTGAGCCAGCAAGGGGTTTGGGCAAGGCCAACACCATGGTTGAATGTCTCAATCTCATTTCGGATGAGCAACATATGTTCAAACTTGGATGTGTTAAGCACTATGGTCGGTACATTGTGTACGATGTACTTCTTATGCAAGAAGTTCTGGTGGAGCCCAGTAGTGGCCAGGAAGAACTTGCGAATAGCTTCTTCAATGGTCAGCTTGTATGTGAGTACAATATAGACCTGACTTGGGGGGGGGGGGTAACTCATTTTTATTCTTATAGTCGCGTAAGCAACCATCTACAAGAACATATTAGTATAGCTATATAATGCTATGAAGTAATAAGAAAACATCTCCTGTATACAGAAAAGTAGCGCAAAGACAAACTAACATAAGTGGAAAAGAGTTCACAAAGTCAAATCCAAACCACTATAAGACAGGGCAACATCCTCTGCTAGAAAATCTAAAACATCAGACAAAATATAATATGAAATACGGAAAGTAGAAGGGGTGGTAACTGATCCATTAACTGGAGCTATCACCATGAAAGGTTTCCAATCTATAAAGCTTCTATACGGCCTATATAAAGAATATATGGTGGGTTGTGGGGGGGATGGGGTACATGATAGGGGTCTATTTAGCATAGAATGAACAGGTATGGCCACATGGTATTCATTTACATAGGTTCTTGTTAGTATCCCGGTTTTTGTTTTCGATATATATGTTGCTATTTATTTCATTTCCTCCTCTGACCAGAACATAGCCTCTATATCGCTGGGTTTAGCGATGTATTTTTCTCAGGCTGCTGCCCTTGCTAGGTATTCTAGCATGGTATGCTGTATTATTTTGTAGTATTGATGACAGTGCATGCACAAGTGATCGTTGTTTCCGCATGAGGTATTTGCAGATATATATGACCATTATGATCTCATCTAGAATATTTGACTCACGATCTCAGTTAGTAGTTTGAAGATCTAGTCTTCTCTAAATGAGACTTCCTCTTCATCCTTGGAGTGCTCCTTGGTTGCTACTTTCTACCTTTTGACTAATATTTCTCTCAGCCTCACTTCTAGTTTTTCGGTTGAGTAAAGGGATAGGGTTTTTTTGCCTGCTTTCACAATTCCATGTAATTGTGCTGCAGTTTCTACATATGGGATAATTCTCCTTAGAATTTTGTCAATTTACACAGGTGGGGAACTTCTAGGTTTGTGTATGTTTCGGGCATTCCACTTCTGGACATATAGCCCTTTTAATTTCCCACATATCATTTTCTTTTTTATAAGCTTGCAGTACATGTCTTTTAAGTTTCTTAGTTGCAGAAGTGGGTATGTGGCTGGTATTACTGATGCTAGCAGGTGCTATGTATCAGTTATTGTCGATATCCTCATAACATATCTCTCCTATAAGTATTTGATCCATACTTCTGGGGGGGGAATCTTTGCTTGGGCAAGGACTTGGTACATGTTCATGGTGCATAGGTGTCCAGTTTTCCATTTAGCCATCCTATAGAACTGAGTAGTTAGGAGTTTGATAGTGATCTGTAGGCTCAAAGACAGTTAATATAGACCTGACCAGGGGAGGTAGGGGAAAATCATTTTTATTTTATCTTTCCAACCCCGAAGGGCTTGTATAAAAGAACCTCCATATGTAGCTATGTAAAGCTATGATAGAGGTAGAAGACAGCTGACTCAAGGTCAGTAGTATAGACTACAGTTTAGATAAAATACATGTTTTGTTCCCAAATCCTCCTCGCTTGCATTCAATAATATAAAGAAGAAACAGGGCAGAAAGTAAGGAACAGCGGAGGAAAGAAAAAATCTAAAAAGAAACATGACTGGCACAAACATGACAACCCAGTATGTCAAGACAGCAGAGAAACTTTAAGCAAAAAGAAAAATAGAATCCCCGGAAACCCCTTTCCCATCTCTAGTAAGGCGAACCTTATAACAACCAGAAGGGATTGAGGTATAAGCAGTGAACAGTAACCAAAGAAAAAGGGAAAAGAAATGACAAAGGAGAAAACAGAAGCCAAACTCACAGGACTCTTACACAAAGGGAACAACAAAAGTGAAAAGAGACAGAAATACAGAGGGGCCCTATGTCTCCATTCCCTCATCCATTACAGTATGTAGGTTCTCCACTCACTTGTTACTATTGGCCAAGGCTTGCAAGTATATAGGGTAAAGGGGATCGTTAGCGGGGTAGGCAGCATCGCACTTGGCGCATTCAAGCACCATATAATTACACTGTCATCCTCAGCATTTACACTCTGTGTTGCCATAGAAGTGTTCGAATATGGTGTAGGGTCTAGCACATAGCTGGTAGCATGGGTGAAAGGTGCACTTCAGTTGGTGATGACTAAAGCGGTAGTATTAGGATCACTAGGTGGCCTTTGAGAAGGCGATGTAGGGGTCAGTCTGATGATTCTTGTTCAGGATAGTAAGAACTTTTGAAATGCGATAGTGATTATTGGTTACTACAATAGTAAGGACTATGGAGGACGCAGGTTTGCTGACAAGCCTATTCTTCAAGGTGAGCCAGCAGGAGGTTTGGGCAAGTACAAATCCTTGGTTGAATGTCTCTATTTCCTTTCAGATGAGGGATATATGTTATATTTCAGAGGTGTTGAGTATGGGGGTTAGCACATTGTACACAATGTACTTTTTGTGCAAGAAGTTCCGGCATAGTCCCATGGTGGTGGGGAAGAACTTGCACACTACTTCCTCGACAGTAGGCTTGTATGCTAGGACCTGTTAGGTGGTGGTGTTCTCCATGATAGAGAGGAAAACATTGCTAGCTCCAGCCTTGTAGATGGAGCAAAGTCTGCAGTCAGAGGAAGATTTCTTTTCCACCAAGGCAGAGTTGATAGCATCCTAGACAGTGATAGGATTGAACTCAGGGACTTCTCCCTTGAGATTAACAATGATCTCCCTCTCTTACTTGGTAGGGTACTTTAGGGTGGGTGGGGAGGTAGTAGTCAGTTATGGCATAGCTGTAGCTTTGCCTTTAGTTTTCTTCACCACCTAAGCCCAGGTGTTATCAGTGGTGGTAGGGGGTACTACAAGTGGTACAGCAGGAGTAGGGGCGGTAGAGAGGGAAGAAGAAATCTTCTTCACCGCTTTCGCCGTTTTAGATGTTTCTAACTGTAGCTTCTTGATAGAATCAGATAGGGCAAGGTCAATTTCAGTGGGGCCTACCTTAGCTGAGGCTGTGGCAGTTGTCTTGTAGGTGGTAATTGTAATATATACCTGACCGGAGGGGGGGGGTAATTCATTTTTATTCTTATGGTCGCATAAGCGACCATATACAATAACATCCTTGTGCAGCTATGTAAAGCTATGAAGTAATAAGGAACCATCTCCTCCTAAGAAAAGTAGCACAAAAATATAGACCTGACCAGGGGGGTTTGTAATTCATTTGTATTCTTATGGTCGCATAAGTGACCATATACAAGAACATCCTTATGTAGTTATGTAAAGCTATGAAGTAATAAGAATACATCTCCTCCTAAGAAAAGTAGTGCCAAAAAACCAACATAAGTAGAAAAGAGTTCACAAAGTCGAATCCAAATCACTATAAGACAGGCTGACATCCTCCGTAAGAAAATCTGATACGTCAGAAGAAGTATAAGGAAAGTAGAGGGGGTAGTAGCTGATCCATCAACTGGAGCTACCTCCGTCAAAGGTTTGTAATCTAAAAAGCTTTTGTACAGTCCACATGAAGAACACATGCTGGGCAGAGAAGGGGAGGGGGTACATAATAGGGGTTTAATAGGCATAGAATAAACAGGTACAGCTATATGGTATTCATATGCATAGATTCTTGCTGGTATCCCAGTTCTCATTTTCGATATATACATCGCTATCTGTTTTGTCTCTTCTTCTGATCAGAACACAGCCTCCCGGTCTCAGGATCTGTGAATGTATTTTTCGTGGGCTGTTACTCTTGCCAGACATTCCAATAAGGTGTGTTAGATAGTTTCGTAGTACTGATGGCAGTGTGTGCACATATGATCGGTATACCCCCACAAGGTACTTGTAGACAAGTGCAACTGTCTGGATCTTATTTAGAAGATTTGGCTCGTAATTTCGATTGGTAACTGGAAGATCAGGTTTTTGCTCTGGGATATTTCTTCACTGTTGCTAGATCGCTCTTTGGTCGTTATTTCCTATTATTTGATTAGTTTCTCTTTTAGTCTAGTTTCCAGTTTCTTGCCTAAGTAAAGGGATGGGGTTTTTTCATCAGTTTTCACTATTCTATGAAATTGTGTTCCAGTTTCCAAGTACGGGATGATGTTCCTTAGGATCTTGTCGATGTAGACTGGTGGGGAACTTCCAGGTTTGTGTATATTCAGGGTATTCCATTTCTAGACGTACAGTCCTTCCCATTTTCCCGTTACTGTTTTCTTTTTTGTGAGGCTCTATTGTGTGTAGCTGGGGTTTCTAGGTCTCACAAGTGGGTATGTGCTTGGCAGTACTGCTGTGATTGGGTGATCCAGGTCGGTGATAGTCGATATTCTCAGGATATATCTTTCCCGGAAGTATTTGATCCATATTTCTAGTGGGGGAATCTTTGCCTAAGCTAGGACTTGGTATGTGTTCGTGGTGTAGAGATACCCTGTTATCTATTTGGTCATCATAAAGAACTAGGAGGTGAGGAGCTTGATGGTCATCTGGTCCAGTTCAAAGACTCTTATGCTGTATATCATCTGCGGTATCAACATTCCCATTACTAGTTGTCTTTGGTTATGTGGGGTAAGCCATATATGTCTAGTGTTGTCTTTTCAGATGAGGGCGAACTGTTTCATGGCATGCGATATACGGTTCTCATAATGGGTATGCAGGGTTCATTTGGTGGATGTAAAATATCGTAGGTATCTTGCCACTTTCTTGGGTATTATCTTTGCCCCTCCTATTTGCACTGGCTGACTTCCATTGTCTAGCATCTCCTTATAGTGTATTTCCCAGTGTATGAGGTCAGTTTTTGGGGCTGAGAACTTTATTTTCATAGGCTTCGCTTTTTATTCTAGTTGTTGGTATTTGTCCTGGATTTTGCAGCTATTTTGTTTCCTGCTCCTTGAGTATACAGTGACTGTGAAGTCGTCGATGAAGGAGCCTTTTTTTAGGGTTCTCTGCCATTGTGCATGACAAAGAGTGAGGGTGAGATTGGTGATCCTTGTAGCATTCTAGACTGGACATGGTGCAGGGTTTCTGTGGCTCCTGGAAATATCTTTTGCATAGTCCTGTTGCTCATAAACGAGAGTATCCAGTTTATGACATATGTCAGGGTATTCCCTTCTTCGAGTCTTTCCCTAAATTCCACTTATTCCATGTTGTCGAATGATCCTGCGATATCGAAAAAGCTAGTGCTCACTTTGAACCCCACTTTTTGGAGACTATAGACCTGACTTTACTTTTCCTCCCTCGCATCATGGATGTACAGATAGGGCATCGCACTCAATTCAGAGAATATGACATAGTTATGTAATACAGGAGCCATCTCACTAAGTGCCATCAGGGTAACCCTTCATACGGATAACTATAGATGTGACTTATCTTATCCTCCCACGGTTACTGATGTACAGAGGGGGCGTTGCACTCAATTAAGAGTATATGACATAGTCGTGTAATACAGGAGTGATCTCGCTAAGCGCCGTCAGGGTAACCCTTCATACGGCAACTATAGACCTGACTTTACTTGTCTTCCCTCAGTTTACTAATGTACGGACAGGGCGTCGCACTCAATTAAGAGCATATGACATAGTCGCATAACACAGGAGCGATCTTGCTAAGACTATAGACCTGACCTATCTTGTCCTCCCACGATCACTGATGTATGGAGACTATAGACCTGACTTATCTTGTCCTCCCTCGGATCACTGATGTACGGACGGGGCGTCGCACTCAATTAAGAGCATATGACATAGTCGCGTAATACAGAAGTGATCTCGCTAAGCGCTGTCAGGGTAACCCTTCATACAGCCATTGTGGTCATCGGTCGCATTCGCTTACAGGGACTGAACCAGTAATTAGGCAACCCTGTATGGTCGGGGAAAACTCGCTTACGCTACAAAACCCGCGACCAACCGGTAATTCGTGGTATGGAATGGGATGAGTGGGATTTGAACCCACGACCTTGCACGTTACCGCACAATGACACCAGGATAGCCATACCACTAGACCATCCTCACCCCAGACTATAGACCTGACTTATATGATTTTCCCATTATTGTTATTGACTATAGACCTGACTTATCTTGTCCTCCCTCGGATCACTGATGTACGGACGGGGTACTATAGACCTGACCAAAGACCATCCTTATATACTTTTCCAACTAAAGAAATGAGTCATCAATAATATAAGAGATTATATAAGAAATAGAACCTGAAAGAAACCCTTAGAACCTCCATGACTCATTCTAATATCATCCGACATAATCATTACATTCCTGTAAGTTATACTAGAATTGATCAGCATTTGTTTATAAGTAACAGATCACCAATCTCAGGTTGATCGTCATCAAGCAATACAGGCTTAATCACCTCAGGTCATACTAACCATAAGTGAATAAGTCACAGGAGCTACCTAAGTTATCTGATCACATGTTAAAGCACATGTCAGAGGATGATGGATTAGTCCAATCCTTACTCATCATGATAGAGGTGACACATTCTAATCTTCAGAGGCTGAGCCCACTTCTGCATGGTCCTTATGTGCTCAAGTGGTAGGAATACTCACTAAAGGTGCTCAACTAATATAACGTATTATCATGGATGGGCCTTAGGTACCGTGGCTGTAATAGATTCCAGGAGAGAGTCATTAATATTATCTTTACAAGCACTAAAATGTATAGAAGGATTACACCTATAATATGAGAGGAGGATATGTGAAGTGACCACTATATGTTCTTAGTCAAAATGTTCCTCCAAGACTTAGAAGTAGAAAAATTCATACCTAAGTAGGAACTGTTTCCCACATAAGATAAAGACAATAAGGATATAGTGTGCAATAACATAGAAGGAAAAAACACAATGTAGGATAAAGTGGGAGACTTCTAAGAATAAGTGCACTGTAAAGTGTACCAAGTAACCAAAATCCTATATATAGTCCTAAAGAAAAGGGTAACCAATTACTCCAAACTCTGGTAGAATACCAACCTCTCCATCGAGTATAAGGTATACAAATATGAGGGTAGATGGTACTAAAATGGGTATACCTCAAAAACTACCTTGAACATAGCAAGGAACAAGAACTTCCAAAGGATATAATAAGGTAAGGATGAATATTATAACACATAGGTTGAGAACACTAGTAACATAGACCTATAGAACTACTAATTTCTATAAATGTGTACCTCAAGAAATTACAAGCCCCTCATAGACACTTGCACCCTAAAACAGTATGAATTAACCCTTGTAAAGTAACTCTTCTCAACATAACTACAACCAGAGCTCCTAAAGCTAAAGCTCTATAGTGATATGCTAGAGGTCATAATAGAATAGATAAACAAGGTATGAACTACCATCATTAATACAGTACTAGGACCTGACATGATCCCCTACCAATTGTTGAAGCAAGTGGTAAAAGGAGTTATTTATATACTGAAAGGCCTGGTTAATGAAATCCTATGATATGGCTACTACCTAAACAACCTCAAGGGGGTACTAGGAGTACTTGAACATAAACTATATATGGAAGATAACATACTAGTTAAGATATATTAATAGGTTTCTTTGAGTTTTTTTACCTCATCATTGAAATCACAACATCACTTCATCTTTTACTTTCAAAACAGTCATGATAATATTTCTTCTTTAGCTCTCAGCTAGAGATTGGTAGTTAGTATACAAAGTAGAATAACTATCAAAATGTCCTCTCACTCCTCTACCCCCTTTTCCAGTGCCCTATCCTCTTCCTCATACTATCTTATACTATCTTGTACTCTCTTTATCACTATGTATGGACAGGGCATGTACATCCAATTAAGGACAAAGACATAGTCATATAACATAGGAGCAAACTTACTAAACACCATCAGGGTAACCCTTTATATGGCACCTACTATCTTATATTAGAAGCAGCCAGACTTAGAAGAGTCATTGTCAATACAGCTATTACCCAAATCCCCCTATAAATATCTGCCCTAAAAAAAGTATAAGCTCACTATAGATCATAAACTCCAATATCATCATACAGCTCTATTACTACATTTCATCATAGAAATATTGCCCAAAATTACAGAAGCTTTTTCTAAACTGATCGAGCAGCACAACTGTAAAATACAATCACAGAAGCTAATATTCGAAATGCATAAAACCACCTGTAACTGTATCACTACCTTAGACAATACTCTACAGGAAATAAGGTAGACCATCTGAAGTGAGACAATCAATAATGCCCTTGATGAATTCCTTAAGAAGATTGAAAAAGCCACCAAGCAGACCTTGAAAAAGGTCAAAAAGATTGCAAAACTAAACATCGCCACCAATATGCAAGCTGTGAGTATAATACTCCTACAACTACTATGCAAGGTAACTTTGGTGAAAGTAGTCTTAAAGACAAGCAAAATAAGAGCTGTACCCTCTGTTCCTCCCCTCCCTGTAGAATACAGTTACCAATGCCACCCTGTTAAGTGAGACTATGAAATAATAATCACAACTGCCACTGAGGTTAGCACCTTTAATATAATGAAGATAAGGGACACAAGCAATAATATCCTATTAGAATCTAAGCCCCCTGTCTCTCTCCACATCACTGCTGTTAAAATGTATAATAAGTGCTCAGTTATTATCAACACAATAGAATATATAACTGCAGCTGTAGTCCTCAGATACTGTAACAAAATAGAGGCCACTTTTAAAAAATTCTTCCCTACTGCCTCAGTTTGTAATAACCTTAGGTGGAAGAAATACCTGGTCTACATCTACCACTAGCATACTAACTCCCTTATAGAAGCTAATAGGTTATGAATGGAAATTAAGCACTTCAACAAATAAGTTATTCTAGCATAAACCCTATAATAGATGCTCTAAGAGAGCAATCCTACTGGTAAACACACATCCTCCCTACTCATTATAGTTGTCAATAATAACAATCAATAATACATTGTAATAGGACTTACCATCCTCACCCACACCTGCTAAGTTAATAAGTATTTCCCTTACAACTCCATAACTTACTGCAATAACTGCTAGGAGCTTGGTCACTACTAACCTCAGTGCTGAAACCGTTTATGATGTAATATGTGTGGCAATACAGATCACACCTCAAAGCATACCTATGGACATGACAAATGTAATTGAATTGGATAGTTTTGCAATAACACAGTCCTCAAGTATTTGAACTACAAAGGAAAACATACCGCATCAAACCCCTCCTGCTTGGTATTTCTCCAAGTGAAAGGAATAGTAGTAGCCCACTAGGAGCAAGTTGTGACTATTACTATAGGCAGTGTTAAGGATTTCAGTCCTTTTTTTTACTCTTCTTCTCTTTTTTCCTTTTGAAAGGGTACAGGCTTAGAGGAAATAGGGCTTTTTTCTTCTTTTCCTTTTTGACTTCTCTTTTTCAATTTCTACCTTTATCTTCATAAAAGTCTACTTACTTATTTGTTGTAAGGTTTACATAGCTAAAGGTAAAAGTATATGAGAGGGTTGTTTTGCTAGACCATTTGTGGTACTTTTTCTACTGTACTTACATGCAATTGTGTACTTATTTTAATTCCATTTTTACTTTGTTCAGTTCATTTAGGAGAGAAATAGGTGATACATTAGAGTCATTGACTGCATGCAGACAGTGTATGTAGTTCTTGTAGAATAGGATAGCTATTAAAATTCAACCCAATAATGATCATCATCAAGTCATATTGTGTTATAGCCCTCCTCAATACAATGTCCAAAATCATGGAAAAAGTAGTATATAACTGTATATATAAACATATGATGACCAATGGAATGATATCAAAGTACCAGTATAGAGTAATAAAGTAAAGATAAACTACTGATACCTCTAACTGTCTCTTCTAAGAATTTGACTGCTTGCACAAGGTATAGTACAGGGTCACTATATACTTCTTTAATATATCTGGGGCCTTTGACAACATAGAGTAGTGTAAGCTCAAGAAATGCTTATAGAAAAGAAATATACCAGGATATATACTTAGCTAGATCCTATCCTTTATGAGTAATAGAACCTTATAGATAATATACTAAGGAGTAACAGAGATCCTCCATCCTATATTGTCTGGAACCCTATAAGAATCACTGAATTCTCCTCTCCTTTTATTATTTACATAGCCCTACCCTAGAAGGCCACCAAACCCTAGAACTGAGGATTATTTATAGGCAATCTTACAGTAACAGTCTACTCCAGAAAGTGTTGGAACAATAATAGAAAACTTAAATAGCAGTTTTAGGAACTGTAGGAAACTGCTACCCTAATGAAGGTCAAATTCTTCCTGCCTAAAATAGACATCTTATACTGGGAAATACACCTGGAGATAATTTTAGAGGAGGATGCCTAATCAATTGACATTAATGTTAACTAGATTAAACCTAGAAGAATGGCAAGATACCTAGGATATTTCCCATTAGCAAAGTGCACCCTATAGAAAAACTACCAAGTATATATAGTACAGGTAGTCAAGTACTTCCATATCCTTACGAGAGACAACATATTCTACAAAGGCCTTTACCTACATAATAGATAGAGACTAGTAATAGTAATGCTTATCCCATAGATGACCTATAGGGCAAGAGTATTCAAACCAAATAAAAAGTCAATACAAATGTATATAACCTAGTTCCTATAAATAGCTAGATAGGTAACTGGACACCACCAGAACAATAACACTTACCATGTACTCACACAACCCAAAATACCACCTCCTCAAATATGGATTGCCGACCTACAGGATAAGTGCACCCTGAGGGTATAAAGCATCATAGACCTGCATCACCCCATAGTAACAGAGATCATGAAAAGGTACCTTCTAGAAATTTTAAAAGAGATTTATGATATGTACAGAACAAAGCTGAAATGGTCATCATCAAGAAATAGGCATACAGCTATACACAGCCAGTAATAGAATGCACTGAACATATATAAGCCATAAAACTCACCCCTGCCCTACCTAGATAAAGTGCTTGAGCACATTATCCTATACCTCTAAATAGGAAAGTAGTTCCATGGCATCATAATGGAAAACAATGTAGGACTATTACTGTATAAAATGTAAGAGCTATAGAAACAAATTGAAAATAAGATGATTAAAAGGTGGAAAATGATTACAGCTGAAAATCTAAGGAGGGTGAACAAGTCTCTCTAGTAGAAAACTATATCTTCAAGCTATAAATGGAAATTGCATGCTATATAATTTAAATGCAGTCACACAAGTCACACCTATCAACAAGCACCCCCTAGGGACCTAATGACCACCTTTGTACCCACTGCTACATGTACTATCAAACTACCTACCATACCATACTAGAATATATAGCTAGAAGCCATGAAAGGATTATATATATCATATAGCCTAGGGATCTGGAAAAGATGTTCAGGTCAGAAGAATATACTAAATAGATTGTAAATTACATATTATATACAATGATATAACTTCCAACCTACTCACAAACATACAAGTTATAAGTGGCCATACCCATCCATTCTATACATACTACAGCCGTATAATATACCCCCTCCCCTATACTACCTAGCATGTGTTCATCATATAGGCTATTTATGACATTTTCAGATTAGAAACCTCACATAGGTATAGCTCTAGTTGATGGATCAGCTATGCCTCCTTCTATTTTCTTAAGTCCCTCATTATGTTATTCTGATTATTCTGATTTACTCAAGGGGGAATTTACCCTATCTCTTAGTGATTTGGATTTGACTTTGCAGACTTATTTTCATTTATATTAGTTTGTTTTGGGAAATTTTTCTATTTGTTTGCAGAGGAGATGTTTTCTTATTACTCTATATCTAGGACTAACTATAAGAGAATATTCTTTAGACGATACTTTAGGTCATAAGAATTAAAATAAATTACCACCCCACTTTTTATTTTGTTATAGGTTGTAAGCAAATGTAACTAATTATCACAATAACTGTATGAAGCTTAACATGATGGTACTTAGCAAATTTCACTCCTATATATGTGACTATGGCTTTCCTCTAAATTGAGTGTACCTAACCTATCTATATCATACTGACTGAGGGAGTACAAGTATCTCTCTCTATCTGTCTAGTGTTATAGGCTATGTGAAGATTACCCTCATGATGCTTAGCATATGAAGGTACATAATTAATGCTTATATGTATATAACTATGTCTCTATTTTTAATTAAATGACATGCCCTATGTATACAATATTGACTAAAGGAGAACAAATATCTCTGTTATTATAGATTGAGGACTATATGATCAAAAAATAGAAAAAGATCATGACTTGGAAGTCTAAAGGCCTAGAAGAGATGTTCCTAGGGGAAAACTAAATCCTGAGGCTTCATATGGAAATTGCAAGCCATTATATTTCAAATATAATCAAGAAAGTTACACCTCTTAACAGTCACTTCTTAGGGGCTAAATGAATATCTATGCATACACTACCATATATATGACAAAATAATCTAGTATACAATACTAGAATATCTAGCTAGGAGCTAGGAAATGAATACCTACATTACATAAATAAGGAACCTGGAAAAGATGTTCAGGTTATAAGAAGACATAAAACAGTTTGCCAATTATATATCAAAGACAAGGACTGCATTACTGACCTACTTATATCCATACAAATTCTCGTTAGCTATACTCATCTATTATATGCCCACTAGACCTCTATTATATTCTCCCCTCCCTTCCCTGCCTATTATGTTTTTATTATATAGGCATTTTATAACCTTTTTAAATTGTAAACTTCTAATAGCTATAGCTAGAGATGATAGACCAGCTACACCTCAATCTATTTTAAGTCCCTCTTCATGTTATTCTGATTATTTAGAGTTAATAGAGGAGGAGATAACCCCACTGTTCAACAATTTAGATTTGACTTTACAGACTAAGTTTTATTTATGTTAAATTAATGCACTACTTTTCTATTTCATAGAGGAGATGTTTTCTTATTACTCTACACCTTAGACTGACTATAAGAGAATGTTCTTTAGACAAACCTTTATGTTGTGAGAATAAAAATAAATTACCCCCCCCCTTTCTTTATTATTACTGGAAAGAGGTTTCCTAGACTCTTCTTTTGTTTCTTGCTTAAGTATTCTACTGGTTTTATATGCTACATTGCTGGATTTTTTTCTGGTTATATTTTTTTTCTGGATTTGTCTTTCCCCTACCACTCTTTACTTTCTGCTTCATCTCTTCTTTAGTTTATTGTGAATAAGTAAGGAGGATTTAAGAATAATAGGTATTTTATCTTGTAGACCTTTGCAATACTAACCTTAAATTGGTTATCTTTTTACCTCCTCTATAACTCTAAATAGCAATATAAGGAGGTTTCTTTAGATAACCCCTTCACAGTCGTAAAGATAAAATAAAATAAATTCCTACCCTCCCCCCTTCTCAGTCATTACAAGGCTTCTTTACACCTTTAAACTACCCTCTACATTATTAGTTCTCAGCTATTAGTATTATTAAAATGTATTGTCAACTATTGTGACTATGTTATGAAATATAAGAACCTTTACTACCCATAAATCCTGCACCCCCCTACCCTACCTACCCCTACTTAAGAAATAAGCCAGCAAGTAGCCTATATATATAACAGTATTAGAAGCTTTTCTAGGTCTAATACTACTAATGCCATCATTGATAACTGGTGTCAAAACTACTTCCTACCTACTAGAGACAACAGATCCCTTCAGATCTACCTCTCCCTAGCCAAACTAGAGTTCTTCTCCTCTATACTACTAACCCTCATCACTTCTATGAACAAGATTTAGGATGCTATCACCAATTTCTCCACTTACTAATAGTTATATAGAGCATGCTTTGATGAACTTGAGGATATTACCACCTGGAACTCCACTGTTACAGTACTAGCTAAAGTAGGCCCTACTGAAGTTAACCTCACTCTCTCTAATTCTATTAAGAAACTATAGTCAGAAATGCCTAAAACTACTAATGTGGTGAATCTCCTCCTCTCTTACCTACCCCACTCCTCTCATACTACAAGTGGTACCCCATGCAACTGATAACACCTAGGTATAAGTGGTGAAGAAAAATAAGGGCAAGGCTTTATCTGAACCATAATTGACTACTACTACTCTTCCTCCCCTAAGTTCCTAACCAAGAGGGAGAGAGAGATCATCATTAATCTTGAAGGAGAAATCCATATATTTAAACCTCTCACTATATATGATGCTGTCAACTCTACCCTAGTAGAAAAGAAGGTTCACTCTACCTGGTACAGGAACCTCCCCATGAGTTCTATGTACCAGTTGGCTATCCTACCCAACATCTCAAATCAACTCATAGACATGAGCTGAAGGTCAGGTAACTTGTCCATAAGGCAATTCTCCTTGTTGTGTACAGCGTACGAATCCCTATCCGAGATCCAACTTGAGAGTGATTGCTTCTTGAGGTCCATTACCTAAGAGATAAAGGCTGGGGATCAGGAACTGGTAAACTAGGGAATTCTCAATATCATGTACAGTATACAAATCTCTATCCGAGATCCAACGGAGAGAATTGTAACTCCTCTAATACAAGTTCTCTGACCTTAGATGGATGAAGGAACCACTTATCTTAATAAATAATGGGAGTGGTTATATACCTATGAATGGCTGTGCTACCCTCTGGATCACCTGATCAATATCAAGTGATCACCATTCCCCTTCTTATATAGCTGAGAAGTATATTCCGGTCTTTAGAAGACCATTGACGTAACTCAGTCCTTCAATTCATCATCAAGATAAGTAAGACAATAGGAAAGAGGCAAATCACTATGCAATAGGTACAGGTTTCCCCACACTGGGCTGGTCACCCCCACCAGGGGGTGGTGACAGAGTTAACAAACCTAGGTAAGATAACGAATATAATAAGTAGCCCATATCTTACTTCGTTAAGTATGAGGATCAGTAAACATCCTCTTATAGCTAGTCTAAGCTATAGAGTAATAAGAAACCATCTCCTCTAAAATGGAAAAGTAGTGCAAAACAAACTAATGTAAGTGAAAATGAGTCTGCAAAGTTATATCTAAATCATCAAATGGTAGGGCTACCTCCTTCTCAAGAAAATTAGAAAAATTAGATGAATATAATGTAGGACTTATAAAAGTAGAGGGGGGCATAACTGAGCTATCAGCTAGAACTACCTCTATAAAAGGTCTCTAATCTAGAAAATGTTTAAATGGTATATATGAGAAATATATGTTAGGTAGGGGAGGGGATAGGGAACATGACAGGAGTCTATGAGGCACAGAATGAATAGGTATATCCAGGTAGAATGTGTGAAGATGGATATAGGTTAGGAATCTGGTCATAGTCTTGTATATATAGTTAGCAATTTTTTATATTTCTTCCTCTAATTGGAAGATTTGTTCAAGGTTTCTAGCCTTTAGGATGTAGTGCTCTCTTGCTACTAACCAAGCCAGGCATTCAAGTATAGCATGTTGTATCATTTTATAGTACTAGTAAGAGTAGGTGTACAGGTGTTCGTTTAGTCCCTATAGCATAGCCATCAATAGGTGAGATTTGTACAAGTGTTTTTGGAAGATCCTGCTAGCAATTTCTATTAGTAGCTTAAAGATCTGATTTTCTCCTAGCGATATTTCCTCTAGTTCTCTAGAGTTTTCAATCATGATGTTATTCCATCTTTAGATCATTTTGGTACTTATCTCTTGTCTAAGGGCTTGTATAGAGAATAGTGATAGCATTATATCCTTATCTAGGATGTTGCTATGGAACCTCAGTCCTATTTATAGGTATAGGATCATGTGCTGTAATGCTTAATCAATATGGAGAGGCAGTGAGCTTCCTAGTTTGTATTTGTTTATCGCATTCCATTACTGGACATATATTTGCTTTTATCTTATATTTGTTGATTATTTTAGGTTTACCCTATATATAGTTGTAGCCTTTTTTAGGACTGCAAGTGGGTAGGTCGTATGGACTGTTGCTGCTACCAGGTGGTTTGGATTAGTTATTCTTAATATACGTACCATGTATTTATCCTAGAGGTAGGTGATCCATACTTCTATCAGTGGTATCTTTACCTGTGATAATACTTGATATGTATAAGTATTCTGATGGTGCCTGGTAATCCATCTTACCATCCAGAGGAACTGTGTGGTTAACATTTTGATGGTACTCTAGTCTGGGTCAAAGACTTTTACTCCATACCTTTTTTTTCTTTCAGGGAATAAGCATTACTATTACTAGTCTTCTTCAGTTGTATAGGCTAAGTCCTTTATGTATCATGTTATGCCTTTTGACAATGTTAAACTGTTTGACTACTTAGGTAACATGGACCTAGTAGTTTTTATATGGGGTACAGGGGGCCAACACAAAATATCCTATGTATATTGCCATTTATCTTGTCATGAGCTAGACTCCTCTGGGCAACTGAGAGCAAAAGACACAGACTTAAATACACTTCTTCTAATATGAAATAATAAAGAGATGACAAAGGAAATAGAATAACAAGGAAACAATTCCCATTCTAGACTATCCCTTGATTCATAATCGCTAAAACCTGTAGAAGAGTCCAGAAAGGAAAAGATGTGATTAGTACTTGATTTAACTATAATTGCCTAAAACTCTTATAGGCCTCACTCTTATTTAGTGCTAGACTCTTATGATATAACTTTGATCAATTGATCATGATCTTATTTCTGACTATGCCATAAGGTCATGCCAATAGCTGATCATGTGGTAACTATGGGGTTAACTTCTATACTTAGTCAAGGGTAATGGTAAATCTACACCAGCCATATGAAGGGTTACCCTGATGGCGCTTAGTGAGATCACTCCTGTGTTACGCGACTATGTCATATGCTCTTAATTGAGTACGATGCCCCGTCCATATATCAGTGAACCGAGGGAGGACAAGTAAAGTAAAATAAATCTACACTATACCACACCATTCTATAAGGTCATATGATAGAGGATTATCTCTAGAGTACTTAATATAATGGTGAAGGGTAGAGACAGTAATATATACATGTTGACAATATAAGTATAACCTCAATCATAGTGTAGACTAAGGTACCAACTACCTAACCACTACTAGTATTCATAACAATAGGGAAGGAATGATCACTGTGTACCCACTATCACCAGTACTATAATACTATCCACCACATGATCCTAGAATACCATGTGAGCAGAGAGGAAAGGGAGGAGTATATACCTCGGCTATAGGAACTAGAGAAGATGTTCTGATCAGAAGAGGACACAAAGTGCATTACCAACTATATCACCAAAACCAAAATAGGACTACTGACCTGATCCTATCTATTCCAGTAATAGGTAGTTATACTGGTTGACTCTGTACCTACTAGACCCATATTATATACCCTATCCCTACCCCTGCCTATTATGTATTCATTATGGTAGCTATTTAAGTTCATTTTAGATAGGAAGCCTCTTATAGGTATAGCTCTAGGTAATAGATCTGCTATGCCCCAATCTTATTTCTTAAGTTCATGATTGTAATTTCTGATTGTTCTAATTTTCTTAAGAAGGAGGTACCCCTATATTTTGCTAATTTGGATATGACTTTATAGACTCATTTTCATTTATATTAGCTTTTCTTTGGTGCTACTTTTCTATTTGTTTCAGAGGAGATGTATTCTTAGTACTTTTTAGCTTTGATAAGCTGTAAGAGGATATTCTTTAGATGACCCCTTCAGGGTCATAAGAATATAAATGAATTACCCCCCCCCCCCCCCCTCCCTTCTCTGTTTTTATCTTTCTCTTTTTCCCTAATTAGCACATAGCTATATAGTCTTCTCTGATTCACTATCATACATCCTTTAAGTCTACCTTTGAGCCTTGAGAAAAAATTCATCTTTTCTCTCTACTATACCTAAATGTCCTTACCCTAAACTTGTAGGTAGAATACATTTTCGTTGAGTATTCAAGAGTTGAGATATCTGAGTTTCGTTAGTAATGCTTGCAGAATATACCTGAGCTATTCTTAGTGAGTCATATAGATTCCTATATAGTGATCTGTTAACAATTCAATTCCCTAACAACTACTAAAGGTGCTATAGTAGGGCATTTATATACAATTAAGTACAAGAAAATAACTGGTAGCCCTTCCCCTTGAAAGCTGAAAGAAATCCTCTGCGTACTTATACTGAAAAGAAATTGTAGACAACTACATACAAAAGTTAACTAGGAAAAACAATAACTAGGTTTACCTTAAAACAATAAAAGAAAAATACCCAACATAGAGAAATACGGTCACAGAGGATACAAAGGGAAGAGGAAGGGGAAATATGCAAAACTATCCTTCCACCTCACTACTGTAGCAAAACACAGGTTCTACACTTTCTAGACTAAAAAAGAATAAAAGAGGGAAAGGAGAGGCCCTAGGCTAAACTCCTCCTATTATCATAGATTTATCTTTTCTATTAAACTCAGTAATCTTAACTTGAATCAAGGTGATATACATGAGATCATTCACTTTATATGAGCCTTTACAATTTGCATATCAGAGGACTGTGTTCTCATAGTTGAAACCTTCGAGTTGTTTGTAGTGAGTCACAATATATGTATACTCTGAGATAGTGTAGGAGCTAGTGCAAAGTTAGCAAAATGGAGGGTACTGGCAGTTTAAAATAGGGTGACTGAACTTTGAATAGTAGGAGCATTAGGTATCAGTGCTGAAAGAGATGTACTTGACAGTGTAATGGGTTTTGTTGAGGATAGTGAGGCAATTAACGATGAATACCTCATTGTTATTTTCAATAATAGTAATCACAAGTGAGCCATATATGGTGATCATCACAAAGTACACTTTCTACTATCATTTCCTTCCTTTTTTAGTTCAGAGACTATCTTTAAGTCTTAAAATATTTACTTTGCCCTTGTAACCTATCTTTATCTATTATCCTCTCTATAAAGATATAGGTAAGCATTTATTCTGTAAGAAGATTAAGTTAAGATATCTGAGTTTACTTAGTAATATTTATACTTTTATACCTACTTGTACTTTACTAAGCCTTAGTAAAGAGACATGTACAGTACTAGTAAAAAAGTGATAAGCCTCTTATATATACAAGGCTTAGTACCCCTCTACAAGTTCCTCTACCCTACAACATATAAAATTTAGATTGAGGGTTCAGTAAATAAATAAACCAAAATACAATCATCTTTATACCTCCCCAAAAGTGAAAAGAGACTTTGCCTACATAGAGAGTTGAAGTAATAACCCTTGATAAAGATGGTTATTCTTATAGCCAAATATTGAAAAAGATGATAATTCTTAAATCCACTATTAGTAGTATAGTATACCATGATTAAGAGTCATAAGAACTACAAAGTCAATTTCCATATATCAAGAATATACCTCAACTAGGTAGACCTAGAAATTGTCACCCTGGGAGGCATATTACCTTACCTACCTAGCTAAAATCTATACCTATATAGGATTAGGCCTCCTTAGCAAAAGCTCCTATAGTAAAGTCTCAATCCCTACTTAATACTGTACTATTAAAGAGCATGGTAGGCAGTGTAGACACATACTAAAAAAACTACTTTTGATGAAGGGGCATAAGGGAGAATACCTATTATAGTGCCAAGCTTACTAAGACTAGAAAGACAAGAAATAGGACTGGAGCTAGGAGGAAAGGGAGGAATACATTAGGTTTAAAGGTTTAGGTATGACAGGTATAGGGAAAATTATATGCAACCTACTGGGAAGAGTATGAGGGTGTGAATAAGTATTTATGATGCTATAATATGGGGAGAGAAGGGTCCTATAGTAATTTTGCATGAAAGGCATATGAGTGCAAAAAAGTAAATTATGTTATTTCCAAAACCATATGTAATAACTTTTTACAAGAGAGATAAAAGAGAAAATAATGATATTGAGGTTATGGAGGATAATGCAATCTGTGATACAGCATGTACATATATTGAGGTAAGGGAGAAGAAAAAGTTGAAAAAGTTACCTTGGCCTATATAGTCACCAGAACTCAACCCCATTAAGAATCTCTGGTGCTTACTTAAGAGGATGATATAGAAGAGAGGGCTCTCTATATTTAATAGAAAGGGGTGAGGAGGATCTAGTGGTATAGCTGTCCTGGTGTTATTATAAAGTAATGTGTAATGTTATAGGTTCAAATCCTAATCGCACCACTCCTTAATACTATGATTTCCTGGTTGGTTGCAGGTTTAGTAGTGTAAGCAAGTTTTCCCTGACCCTATATAGCTCCCTAATTACTAGTTGAGTCCATATAAGTGAATGCAACTGATGACTGCAATGGCTGTATCAAGGTTACCCTGATAGTACTTAGCGGATAAATGTACATCCTGACACTCATATGTATGTAACTCTGTCTTTGCTCTTAATTGAGTGTGCATGCCCTGTCTATACAATAGTGACTAATAGGAAATCAAAATCCTATACTTGATAAAGAGGACTTAAAAAAAGTAATTTTGGAGGAGTAGGAGCATATTACTCATATGGATTTTCAAAAGATGTATAAATCTATGCCTAATAGAGTAAGCTTATCTATAAAGGCATTATAAGGCTCTATAAAATATTGATATATTTTTTATTAATCTATTACATCTATGCTTTCAAATGAGTATTTTCATGGTCACTTTGCATAATTGAAACTCTTGCTGTAGGATTATAGAAATGATAGGAATATTACTGGCTTATATAATTGAAAAATGGTCTCATCACTTTTTTGCTAGTACTATACTATTTAGATATACTACTAATAACCTACACTACCCTACTTATAGTGCTATAACAAAAGATAACAAAATAAGCCTAAGGAATATACTGAATATGAGGAGGAAATAGAATAGTAGATCCCTTTCCCCTATACATATCTTTTTTTTTCCCCATTCTATAGGAGGACTTTAGTCATTATTTGATGTGTTTTAGAAATATCATTTACTTTTCCTTTTTACACTGTATTTAGTACTTGTAATTTTACATATTTCTTTTTTCTAAGTGTTATAAGGTTTACCTCATAAGGGTGAAAGGATAGGGTCCTACTACTCTTCTTTGTTTCTTTTCTTAGTTTTTGTTAGGCTTATTCCTTCCCTATAAATGTACTATGTTTTTTTTGTATTTTTAGGTTATTCATTTTACTCTCTTCTTCCTTTCATCACTCTTTCACTACTGGTATATTTTTTGTCAGTTTTTTCTCTACCTTTAGGGTTATACTTAGACACTAGGGTAGCCATAGTTTTGTTATACTATATGGAAGGAAGTATGTAGAGCTTGTACCTTTAATATATGTAATATGATTTAAATGAAAAAAAAAAAAAGAAAAAAAATCTACCTCAACCCCCTATTTAACTACTCTAACTAATCAGTGCATCCTATATATGTATCCAAGTAGGACTAGTAATAATAGAACTATCCTACCTGGAAAACTCTAATACTTTACCCTATCCTATATCACTAGAGAGGAATTCAATCCTTAAGAGTTCTATGAACAGATCCCCTAAATTTTCACTGGTCAGAATACTTCCTACCACAAGTTTGACCCCTCCCTAACCACCCACTCCTGCCTATTTTCTACCTACAAACCTCCTAAAGATATACTCATAAACATATGTAAGGAAGTAAGTACTCCCTAGGCAATTCTAGGCTTCTCAAGAATCTCAACAGTCCTCTTACCTTAGGGTGAATATCCTCCTTACGGCCTACATATTGGGCTGGTCTTTTCCACACCTTTCCAACCATGTAAACTACTGCTTAGCAAGATATTTCTTGTATGGTAATACCTAAGACCCATCATTAGCACACATATCCTTCAGCTGAAGCCCAACTGTGGAAACAAGTAGGTAAGTAGAAATACGCAGAGTTTATAGCATGACTGAGAGCTAAGTGTGACTGGATGATAGTCATAAAGTGCCACTTACCTGATTGCTATTACCCATGGTACTACATAGGGAATCTAACTGCATAATAACACCCCCATCAGTGATGCTCTCAGAGTTCCTAGGAGGGGTGTTTAGGGCCCCTGGAGTAATGCTATAAACCACTGTAGTGATCTTACTTATCAAAACAAAAATGTTAATGCCCCTGACAGTACTAGGACAAGCTTACTTAAGCTAGGAACACTAAATAAACTGAACCAAAACTCTACAGATATTATGTTCCCCCTCCTACAGGATACTTAACTACAATAAACTAATAGCTAAAATACCACCTTGCTAACAGGACTATATTAATTGATCATACCCGATGGCAACATCATGACACTGAAATTTCCTTGTCACCTAGAACTAGTGATAGTAGTTTTTGAGTGGAGGAAACAAACTTTACTTTCTTATACATGTATGTAGTCACTTGCTTAAGCTGTAGAGGTATTTTGAGGAGGAAAATTTTTTGAATGCTTTTTCCTTTATTCAGCTTTAGGGGGAGAATAGGTGCTATGCCATAGTCATTGACTGCATGCAGATATACCTAGATGAAGTAGAGTAGTTACCAAAAATTAAACTAAGTAATCATCATTATCATCTCTAGGAAATTCTATACCATAGTCATTGATTTTATGTAGATTCTTTTGTAAACCTTGAGTTTAGAAAATAAAGAATGAGTAATCATCATCTCTATAAAATTCAACTTCTGTACTAGCTAGAGGGCCTTGTATACCTCTTTACTATCCTTGGATCTAATACATTCATAGACTAAGCTAATAACCACTATAATATAACTATCTATAACACCTCTTTCATAATAGATACTACTGTTCTTATTTATACACTCACTTCTATATTCATATATCTCTCTACTAAGCTCATTATAGTCTAGGTAGAATTAGTAAAGATAAAAGATATAGTTAGAAGAACTGAGTATAGACTAAACACTACTACCTTGTAACAGATTATTCCCTCTAATCTTCATACCTCTTATAATATATAACCCTAGAATAGTAATATCTCTAACCCTAATAACTGTTCTTCCTAGACTACAAGTGCTAGTAAAAAGAGAGATAAAATAAAAGAGAAGGTAAAAAAGAAGGATAAGAGTTATGCTAAGACTGATAGATCTTGAAGTAATCCTACCCCCCCCCCTCCTAAAAGAGAACCTACCTATAAAACTTGTACTACTTCTTTACTATATAAGAAGGCCTATGTCCTATTATAAACTTAATAGCAAAGACTTTTCAAATTCCCTATAAGCTCACCAAAGTTATTACCCCCCTTCTTACCCTAGAGTATACTAAGGTATAAGTTAATATTAATCAAGCTAAATATTTCACTATCTAGACCCCTCCTACCTTCCCTACCTCTTACTATATATACTTTTTTTATCCTAGACTAAAGTGAAAGCTATTAAGATATATAATATAAGATTTGAAAAATTTATGCTCTCTCTAGTCAACTCCTATCTTATGGTCAATAGTATTACTAGATAAGAGCTCTCTAACTGCTAAGCATTAGCTGGCATATACAAGGATAGTATCCTAAAATAGGGAATAGAAAGAATAGGGAAAGAAGATGTCTTATTTACTATAGTTATTTGCCCTACCTCTGCTAGGCTCCTCTATGTAAATACCCTACATGATGACCTCCTAAGGTTTACCAGTATTGTTATCAAAGTCCTTTAAGAGTTAGCCTTAGACATAGTGAAAAAAGGTACACTGCTTTTTAACAAAAACTGCCCTACTAATATCATGTAGTACACTTCTCCTATGATGTAATGTAATTGTTACTAGAAATTTATACACCCCTATACTAGTTATCTAGTAATCTATGATATACAGAATGTACAGTACTCCTAGTCATCTAGTAATATACTATAAGCCTAATACTAAGGATAATGATGTCCCTAGTACTCTTACTAAATAATATAAAGAATATAAGATATACTCCTACTATATCTCCCTGTGTACTAACTATAGTAATGAGTATACTAATGATAATTAGGACTGCTATACCTGTAAGCAATAATATAAATTTTACTAAGAACAGTATTGTAGTGCTATGAAGTTTACTCCCATAACTAATATATAGAATGAGTAGCCTAATAGACCTTAATATATTATCTATTACCTTACTTCTGCTTGAAGAAAGTAGAAAAGAAATCTCAATTGTACACTAAAATTGTGCTAAGAGCAATATGGTATCCACCCTACTCTTTATATCACTAAAACAAAAACCCTATACTATTGTCTATATACTTCTTTATACTGCCTAGGTCACTATGTAAAGATAGGGTATTACACTCAATCATGAGCATATGACATAGTTGTGTAATATAGGAGTGAACTTACTAAGTGCTATTAGAGTAACCCTCTATATAGTATATTGTCCTCATTCTTGTGCTCCCTCAGTCACTGTGTATAGAAAGGGCATCACATTCAATCAAGAGCATATGACATAGCCCTATAACACAAGAGCAAACTCGCTAAGTACTGTTAGGGTAACCCTTCATATAGCAAGTGTAATTATTAGTCATATTCACTTACATGGACTCGCTAATAATTAGGGAATTATGTATGGTAAGGGAAAACTTGCTTACACTATAAAACCTATGACTAACTAGGAAATCATAGTATATTAAGAGTGGTGTAAGTGGGATTTCAACCTACTCCCCTTTTGTCTATATTGAATTTATTGTCCATATAGGATTTTGATTTCCTATTAGTCACTATTATATATACAGGGTAAGTATACTTAATTAAGAGCAAAGACATAGTCATATACATAGGAGTGTTAGGACATACCTTTAAATACTAAGCACTATCAAGGTTACCTTTATACACCATTCATTATACATATAGGATTTTGATTTCCTATCACTTACTATTATATAGATAGGGTATATATACTCAATTAAGAGTAAAGACATGATCGTATACATAGGAGTATTAGGACGTACCTTCATCTACTAAGCCCTGTCAGAGTAACCTTTATATAGCTAGTATATTCATCGATAATATTCGCTTACATGGACTTAACTAGTAATTACAGAACTATATACAGTCAGGGAAAACTCACTTACACTACAAAACCTATAACTAACTAGGAAATCATAGTATTAACAAGTGGTACAAATAGGATTTAAACTTACTACCTTGTAAGTTACTATATAATGACACTAGGACAATTATACTACTAGACCCTCCTTACCCATTTATTCTCCATATACCTTCTTCTTATCCTTTAGTCACTATTATATGGATAGGGTATATACATCCAATTAAGAATAAAGATATAGTTATATACATAGAAGCAATACTCACTATACGCCATGAGGGTAACCTTTATATAGCTATTGGGATCATCAGTTGCATTTGCTTACATAGACTTAACCAGTAATTAGGAAAGCATGTATAGCAGGGGAAAACTCACTGACACTACAAAACAAATGACCAACCAGGAAATCATGGTACTTATATATGGCATGAGTGGGATTTGAACCTACAACATTGCGTATTACTACACTATAATAATTAGACAACCATATCACTAGACCATCATTACCCCTTTAATATCAATATACTTCTTTGTACTCCCTTGGTCACTTATTATCTATATACCTTCTTCGTTTCCTCCAGTCACTATTGTATGGATAGGGTACTTATTGTCTATATACCTTCTTGTACTCCCTTAGTCACAATGTATAGATAGGTTATCACCCTTAATCAAGAGCATATAACATAGTCATGTAATATAGGAGTAAACCTGCTAAGTGCTATTAGGGTAACCCTTCATACAGCTAGGGAGAGGGTAATTCATTTTTATTCTTACAGTTTCACAAGTGACCATCTATAAGAAGATCCTCGTACAGCTATGTAAAGATATGGAGTAATAAGAACACATCTCCTCTGCAAAGAAAAGTAGTGCAAAAATAAAGAAAATAAACTAATATAAGTGGAAGAGAGGGCGTAAAGTCAAATCTAAATCACTATAAGATAGGGTAGTATCCTGCTCAAGAAAATCAGATACATCAGAAAAACTATACGAGGGACTTAGAAAAGTAGAATAGGGGATAGCTGTTCTATCAACTGGAGCTACCTCTATAAAAGTTTTCCAATATAAAAAGAATATATACGGTCTACATAAAGAACACATACTAGGTGGAGAATGGGATGGAGTACACAAAAGGGGTCTACTTAGTACAGAACAAATAGGTATAGCCACTTAGTATTCATAAGCATAGGTCCTTGTCAGTATCCCAGTTCTTGTTTTCAATGTGTACATTGCTATGTGTTTTATTTCTTCTTTAGATTAGAACATGGCCTCTAGATCTCAGGGTCATAGAATATATTTTACTCATGCTTCTACTCTCACTAGGCACTCTAGTATAGTGTATTCTATGGTTTCATAGTACTGATGGTAGTTTATGCACAAATGATCATTCTGTCTCTATGATGTGTTTATCGAGAGATATAACTGTCAGGAACTCATATGGAACAGACAACTCGCGATTTCGATTAGAAGTTTGAAGAACCAGTTTTTAGCTAGTGAGGCTTCCTCAGTATCCTTGGAGTGTTCCTAGGTCGATATTTTCCATCTTTTAATCAACTGGCATTTGATTCAAGCCTTGAGCATTTCTGCCTAATACAGTATTAAGGTTGACTCATTAACTTGTACAGTGCCGTAGAACATAGCTCTTATTTATAGGTATGGGATGACATGTCAGAGGATTTTGTCAATATAGACTGGTGGGGAACTCCCTGGTTTGTTTATATTTACCCTTTATACCGCCACTTATTATCTATAAATAGGATCCTTACTAGTACAAATGAATGCCAATGAATGCTAATAGGTATACCCTATATGTACTACTAAATTACCCCTCTAAGTAAGAGCTAGAAATCCTTATTAATCTTATAGGATAAATACCTAAGTTTAACCTATTATAGAACACTTTCTTTGAGGTCTTTACAGGTAGTAGGTTATGCTATTATTGACAATAGTAGTGGTCATGTAAGTACTACCCAGCCTATGCTATGCTGGAATTTATACTTATATTGTCAATGTATGAGGATTGCTGACTCCACCATTCACTATTGTGTTAAGCGCTCTGTAGTGCAAACCTCTGTTACATGATATCATAGTGTGGTATGACATGGTGTGGCTTTGCCATTAGCTTTAACTAAGTGTAGGGAGTTATCCCCATAGTTACTACATGATTAGATATCAGCATAATATGACATTAGTCTAGTTAGCTATAAGGTAATAATCAGGCTATTATACTTGTATCATGAGAGACTGGCACTAAACAGGAGTAAGGCCTATGAGGATATTAGGTGATCATAGTCATATCATGTACTAATCACATACTGTCCTTCCAGACTATTCTACAGGTTTCGGTGATTAGGAATCAGAGGATGGTCTAGATTGTGGAATGGTTCTTAGTGTTTCTTTTTCATTTGTTATCTCTTTATGATCTTAGGTAAAGGAAAATGATATTTAAGTATACATATTTCTTGGTTGTCTATTTTTCTTTTCCTTCCTTCTTTACGACATATCTTCTTGTCTTCTCTGTGATCATCACTATGAAAGCCTTTGAATTATCTTTGAGCCTTAAAGAATAAATTCAATCTTTCTCTTCTCTTCAAAAAGAGGTCTACCCTGAACTTATAGGAAAGATATCCTCCCAGTTGAGCTTTTGTTTAGCTGAGATATCTAAGTATACTCAGTAATGTTTGCAAAGTGTACCTGAGGTATCTTTACCAAATCTATACATTCTATATAGGGTAATCCATCACACTATATTCTTTAAAGAAGAAAGCTCCTTCCTCTCCCAATATTCTGATACCTGACACATCCTCTCTAATTCTCATTGTGGGCACTAAGCTCACTAATCCTTCAGCATATACAGTGTGTACCACCTGCTCCTCTGTAAGCATTGTTTCGATATATAAGGAGTCAACTATTGACCTTAATCATGCAGAGTTAGCCTATGCTAATAAGCACTAGAAAGTGGTTATAGATGAGTTTACCTCTATGATTAGAGCTCTGTACTAGGCTAGGGAATTCATAGGGGAAGACCCTTTCAAATAGGTCTTGCAACATGCAGAAGATAAGTTCTAGAAGGAAAGGGACTATGTGGCCGCCATTGTCTAGTCCACCATTGTCCTCTACTAGGGTATTAACAAACCCCTTCTAAAGATGTCAATGGCCTTCCCCCCTACTATGGCTAGCTTACTCCTATCTGTGATTGAGCAGATTCAAAAGGAGAAGGTAAGGAATACCCACAGCGAGATTGACTATACCAATACACTGAACAATGCTCATTAGCAGGTAGTCAGGGAGCTCAACTCCTTAGTTAATAAGCTTTAGAAACAAATAGCTAATAATTCCCTATACCTCCTTACCTCTTCTAATAAGTACATTTTGACACTGATGTCGAACATAGATCAAGATAATACTAGATGTGAAGCCCTAGAGAGGACAAAGGTAGCCCTCCAGGCATAGCTAGAGGAAGCTAAGTAGGCAGTTCTCAATCCCAAGGCAGGGAATGAATAGACTGTATCTTAGTCATCCTAGAGGAAGGAAGATGTCACCACACTTTGGGAAAGCTTAATGCTATCCAGGGATGATGCCAAGTACTTGAAGGGGTTGTACTATATGTATAGGGAGAAGTATAGATCAGTTAACTCTCCCCCTTCCTTAGGAGTAAGGGAAGAGGTCATGGACCTAGAAGATATCTAGTCTCACATCTCAGCAGCTACTCCTCAAGTTTATCCTCTAATTCTCTCCTTTACTCCTCTCCCCTGTGATGTCTCCTCTCCTCCTCCTAATTCAGCCCCTTCCTATTCTGCCATTACAGGACCTTCTCAGGAAAGGCCTTCTACCTCCTTTGCTTCGTTTGCACCTGCTCCACAGGAACTACTCTTCATCCCCTTTAGGAAAGTAATATTACCTGGATTATGTAGGAAGTTCTCTAGTAAAGTGCCCTACTAGCTCCTTCCTTAAACTGCTCTACTCCTACTCCTCCTCCTATAAATACAGCCTTGTTCAAAGGTCCTAAGCCTACTAATCCTAAGAAATTCTTAGGGAAGGTAGAGGATATTCAGAAATTCATTGACCAGTATGAGAACTACTTTGCCCTCCAGTCATATACCTTTCCCTATGACTAGATCAAGACCAGGTTTGCTAACACCAAGATGATCAGAATGGCAAACACCTGGTGAAGGGGCTAAAGCCCACCAGTAGACCTTGCCTAATACCATTTTGGAGGACTTAACCAAATTGGAAAAGACCTACTTTAGATTATTCTTGACTAAGCCTACAGTATTCAGGTAGATTATCTCTGCCTACCAAACTAAAGGGGTCATTCTATACCTTATCTATATAGCCCTACTCGACTAAGTGACTAAGTATGACTAAGAGTTCTTCTAATATTAGGTTGAGAAGTGCCTTAAGCAAGACCTATATATTGTAATAGCTGTATAGACCTAACCATATATACCACCCTAAAAGTTGCTTACCAAACTTATCCAGGTAGGTTTAGTTTTAGAGGATGCCTAGGTAGCTATATAGGAGTCCTAAAAGGGATATATATTAACCAAGCAAACCTCTATGCAGTCTGCTCCTTCCAAGAAAAAGACATAGGACAAGCATCCCTCTAGGTCCTCTTCCCAGGACAAAGGCAAGCTGCCTTAAATCACAAAGGAAGAGAAGGAGAGGGCTAAGAAAAATAGAGCCTATCTTTACTACCTACCCACACACTATAGTCTCATAGACTATTATAGTACAAGGAAGTTCTCGATCTCTACCATAAAGATATCCTCCTTCTCTAAGAGGAAGGTAGATAACAATGGGAACTTCTCCTCCTCTAAGCAGTAGAAGACATCTGCATCTTCCCAAGTGGTCGAACTTCTAGATGAATAGAAGGATAGGGATAATATCCCCATTGTATAGTTTGCCCTTCTTCTTATAGCATCCTATACTACCTCTCCCTGTTTTGTTTTTTTCTTTCTTTCCTTTAAGACCTAGTTGGTTTAAAGCATTGATTTTGAGCATAAAATTTTGTAAGGTCTATTGACTGAAATTTTCCTTTATGCTTTTCCTTTCTTAGGAGCTGGTATTCAGAACTATTGTTCTATTCTTGGTAGGTAGGCCTGCTAGCTTTAAGGCTTATATAATTCATAATACCTATAAGGGATAAAGTTTGCCCTAATATCACATGACTGTTATGACCTCTCATGTATTATTTTCCTTCTTTTTCTCAGAGGTATTGATAGAGGTTTTAGGTTTTTATTCATTTCTTTTAAAGTTCTGCCTAAGGAGGACCTATTCTAGGTCAAAATATGTATGTTATATAGCAGACAACTACTCTCCACTATTGTTTATATCTTTTACTGTTTTGCATTTATACCTGCTCTTCTAACTCCTACTTTTCCCAACCTCCTTTACAGACTGATGTACAGTGAGCTCTAGCCATGAGATTCCTAGCAGAGATCTAGGGATGTGTTCACTACTACCACTATGTCAACTATTATTTCCTCTAAAGAAGGCCATACCCAAGGCAGATACATTACAGTTCCAGTGACACTTCGCTGGAAAACACACATATTTGTGGGTCCATAAGTACATGTAATCATAGCTATAGCCAAGCTGGACAATAGAGCCACCAGTACTATAATCTCAGACTACTTCCCTATCTCTAGAAAGAAATGCTCCTGAGTAAATCATATCTTTGCATACATTGGTTCCTGTATGTAGGAGTAGTTATATACTTATAGACTGTAAATTCAGGTCTGTAACTATTATAAACTTATCGATTTCGACATTAGTCCTATGCCCCCAGATATGGACATATATCTTCCGATCAAGTAGTTCCAAGATCATGAACCACAGGTCAATTATGACTATACTGTTGTCATAGGATTTCCCTCCTCCAAATTCAAGAACCATTTTGTGATGCCTTCAGTCTATATAGCCTTAGCATTTAAAATGCTCCAGCATAACGACTTCTACACCAATATTAAAGCAGTCAGTGGTAGACTACTTAGGTAAGTGGATACCCTAGTCAATAAAGCCATTGTCTATCATTGGTACACCACAATAACTAGAGCTCTAGTTGGTGAATTCACTAAGCTCTTTATATAGTCTTCTATCTCCTTAACCTCCAAAGGTGACAAGTGGGAAAAGATATATCCTGTGGTATTCTGTAAATCACTAGCCTCCTTACTCTTTCCCCATTGGGAATAGGATTGCAAAATCAATATAAAGGATAGAGCTACTCCTCCCTAGTGCCTACTCTACCATCTCTCTGAGACTAAGCTCTAGGCCCTATATGAGTATCTTGATCAGATGAAGAAGGAGGGGAAAAAGAGACCCTCTAAGTCTCTTACAGGAGCTCTGATCCTGTTTGTGAAGAAGGCTAATAGTTCCCTCTACCTTTGTATTAACTACTAGGGGTTGAATGAAATTATTGTTCAAAACTACTATCTTCTGCCATAGATAGGGGAACTTTAAGACCAAATTAGTAATTCAAAGTGGTTTACCAAGCTTAACCTTAAGAATGACTACAACCTCATCCACATTGCCGAGGGTAATAAGTGGAAAACCTCTTTTTGCACTTGATATATCTAGTATGAGTATTTGGTGATGCCCTTTACTCTCTATAATGCCCCTGCTATATTCTAGGAAATGAGGAACATAGTCTTTTGTAACCTCCTTAATCTAGATGTCCTCATCTATCAAGATAACATCCTAATCTATGCTATGACCAATGAAGAACACAACTAACTCATCTACAAAGTCCTTAAGTACTTAGATAGAGATAAGTTGGCCCTCAAGCAAGGTAAGTGCATCTAGGTAGTCTATAAGCTCAAGTATATAGGTTTCATCATCTCTAATAAGGGTATTACTATTTTAGAGGATATGGCCCAAGCTGTCTAAGACTTGCTAACTCCTACTATAGTTCGACATATCTATTCCTTCCTAGGCCTAGCAAACTTTTATTGGTTCTTCATCTAAGTATTTTCAAAGATTGCCATGCCCCTGATAAACCTGACCATATAAGACTAGCCCTAGACCAGGGGGCCTCACTAGTAATCTACCCTCAAGACCCTTAAGGCCCTCTTTACCTCTGCTCTTGTCCTAAGCTGAAACTGATGCCAGTGACTTTACCCTTAAGGGTATACTATTACACCAGTTTCCTAATGGCTTTATTTACCCTTTAACCTTACACTCTTGTAAACTAGAATATGCAGAGCAGAACTATGAGATCTATGATAAGGAAATGCTTTTAGTGTTTAAATTCCTTTATATGTAATGGCAACATTAGTGTGAGTGATTAGCTTATCTAGTGCTAGTGGTGATAGACCACAAGAACCTAGAGTACTTTGGAACTACTCAGCTCCTATCTAGGAGACAGGCCCAGTGAATGGAGAAATTAGGCACCATCAATTTCCAAATTATGTATTACCTAGGTAAGTAAAATGATAGGGCTGTTGTATTAAGTACATGTAGGGACTATGCCCCTACAGAGGGGGCACCTGAGCTCAGTCTTCTTTTCTTCAAGAAAGGATAATATATTGCTATGATTGAGAACTTATATACCTCAATCAATCCTTCCTTTTACCAAGCGTTGAGAGAAGACATTTCTACTAACCTTGAGTACTAATACATTCTTAATACTCATAAGGAACCCTACTTAGTTTATGACAGCCTCCCTATATAGAATAGCCTTTGGTATATCCCCACTTCTCTTTACACTAAGGTTCTCAAGTTTAGGCATGATCACCTAATAGCTGACCATTTACCCTGAGATAAGAGCTTATAGCTTATCAACAGAGACCTTTACTTGCCACACTGTAGGGAGGATATACCTGAGTATATCTCTGATTGTGACTAGTGCCAACAAAATAAAGCCCACTGATACAAGGCCTATAGGCAACTGCTTCCATTGGAGATTCCTTACAGTCTATGGGAATCGATTTCTATACACTTCATGACATATCTCCCTCCTTCTAACAGCTTCACCCAGGTGTAGGTAATAGTTAATTGTTTCTCTAAAATGGCTAACTTTATACCTCTCAGCCATAATGTCAACTCCAGGTACCTAGCTAACATCTTTGTTCATAAGATTTGAAAATACCATATCCTTCTGGCCAATATCATATCTGACTGTGACCATAAGTTCCAATCCTTTTAGGGTCATATGATGGATAATCTATTGGTTAAGTTGTCAAAGAGTACTGCTACTCACCCCTAAATATAAGCACAAACTGAATAGCTCAACTAGGTCCTAGAAGCTTACCTTTGTGCCTACATCAACTTCGAGTAGTCAAATTAGATTTTCTTTCTTGCCCTAGGAGAATTTGAATTCAATAATACTAAGTCTTCCTCAAATATGGTGTCCCCTTTCTTTGCCAACTTTAGGTATCATCCTTCACTGGATTCTGTTCAAACTATCAATACCTATCGGGGAAGTCAGACTTTTTCTCAAGACTGGACTACTATCTAGCAATATCTTCACACTGCTGAGAAGAAGATGATTGCATAGTATGACAGTTCTTAGTAGCCATTCCTGGCTCTTAAGCCTTGTGATTATGTCCTACTTAAGTGTGATAATATAACCTCTGCCTGTCCTTCCCATAAGCTCAATACCAAATTTGTAGGTCCCTTCAAGATAATCAAACCTATTAGATCTTATACCTATAAACTTAAACTTCCCTTCTCTTGGAAGATTGACCCTATCTTCCATATCTCTAAACTTGAAGCCTATCAAGTCTCTAGCAAGTTCCCCAAACATCCTCCTCTAGCCCTAGAAATTGAGGAGGGCAAAAACTACTTTTTCTTTGCAGAAATTGCTAAGGTTCAAAACAATCAGAATAATAAGCAGGTGGAATATTAGGTCTTGTAGGAAGGATATTCATAGAATGTGGAATCTTAGGAACCCTTGGAGGTACTGCTAGTCAGTAGCAAACCTATTGATACTCTTTTAGCCCTTCAACAGGTCTATCTGGAGGCAGAGTCAAAGCCACTGAGTCAGAGGAGGCTCTACTATGCAAGTAGAGATAGCGGAATTAAGGTTTATAAATTTGCTCCTTCCTCTACAGTTTAGTTTCCCTTAAAATCAGTATGGCAACACCATAGTGTCCTAGCATACTCCTGTATCCCCTTGAAGCTCCATTGAGTTAAGATGAGCTCCCTCTATAGGCTGATGGAAACTGCACCCCTTTCTCAGTTGCTCTTAGAGAAAGAGAATTTGCATTTCCTATTATTGTAGTTTTATATCTTTCCATCCTCTAGCAGGGCATTTACACTTATCTAAATGCAAATACATAACTGAAAGGTGAAAGATGACTCTATCTACCTGAGAAAATAAAGGAAAAAGGGTTACACTTAGAGAAGTTATGTAGAACAGATATAAAGTTAACTCCTATATACATAAGGGACTACATACCTTAGAAGAGGCATAGTGTCATAAACACAGGTAGTGGTCATATTAGTATTACCTGGCCTGTGCTCTGATAGAACTTATACTTAGATTATTAACAAGTGAGTATTGCTACCTCTACTATTCACCATTATATTAAGCACTCTGGAGTTCTATCCCCTATCACATAATCTCATAGTATAGTATAGTATGGTATGGCTTTGCTATTACCTTTAGATAAGTACATGGAGTCAGCACCAAGGTTATGACATGATCAGCTATTAGCTTTTTTCAACATTGGCCTAGTCAGCTATGAGGTCATAATTAGGTGATCAGACTTGTATCATGAGAGACTGGCACTAAACAGGAGTAAGGCCTATGAGGATGTTATGTGATTATAGTTATATCAAGTACTAATTATATCCTATCCTTCTAGACTCTTCTACAGCTTCCACTGATTATAAATCAGAGGATAGTCTAGGTTGTAGAGTGGTTCTTTGTATTTCTATTTCATTTGTTATCTCTTTATCATCTCAGGTAAAGTAAAAGTATATTCAAGTACACATATTTCTTGGTTGTCTATTCTTCTTTTCCTTTTTTCTTTAGTACATAGCTTCTTGTCTTTTCTGCAATCACTGCTGTGAAAGCCTTTAAGTTATCTTCAAGCCTTGAAGAATATATTTAATCTTTCTCTTCTCTTCAAAAAGAAGTCTAACCTAAACTCATAGTAAAGATATCCTTCCAGTTGAGCTTTTGTTTAGCTGAGATATCAGAGTTTACTCAGTAATGTTTGCAAAGTGTATGTGAGGTATCTTTACCAAAGCTATATATTCTATATAGGGTAATCTGTCACACATGCACAGAATGTAGTTCTAGGTCAATGTATATTTTATGTCAAAATCTGTGAGTACCTCTCCATCTAGAACTATAACACAGTATCATATGATAAGTGTTATTGCAACTGAGTTCTAACTAACAAAGGTCAGGCTGTGATAATATAACATTCATACGATTAGCTATACTTATAGTCGCTGGCAAAAGTCTATCAAATCTATCGCTTAGCAACCAACACCACACAAAGTCTTCCCCACACCTCCGTACCCTCACTATGGCCCCAAAAAAGTTGAAATCAACCACACACTGGGTAAATAAAGCTCCAAAAACTTGTTCCTCTACAAGAAAGCCATCCTTAGCACAGTCTAAGCCTACTACCCCTGCCAAGCCTACTACCTCTGCCGAGCCTACTCAGCAACAAGACAAAACCCTAGAACCTCCACAACCGAGATCGAAAGCAAATAATGAATCAACAACTCTAGCAAAGCATCCAGCAAAGCCTGTAGCAAAGTCTACCGATGTGCAGAAATCTTCAGCCTATACCCAACCAGATACTCAGCTTCTACTTTCCCTTTTTGTTTGGTTTGAGGCTACAAAGTTATTTGAGGACAGTACTATTGTTACTGTAACTAGAGCTAGCACCTCCTCCTTTGATTTTCAAGCATTCAGATCACATGAATCCCTTGAATTAGGAAAGTATACTATCAAGAAAGGGTTAGTATTAACCCATGAAAGTACAAAGGTAGTTATCATAGAAGGAAAGGGGAATATTATGCAAAAGGTAGTGAATGGATTGAATGATTGGAATGAGGTTGTGTTAATGGCACAAAGTTTTGCTATTAGCAAAAAAAAAACAATTGTAAAGGTGATTCTTGAAGTTCGTTATATGAAAGAGGTAGATTCTGGAGAAGAAACCTACTAACGGGATGGAAGAAGTAAAAATGAGGAGGTTATAGATAGTCAGATAGGCCTAGGAGAGGAGTTATCTTTAGACAAGCAGAAGCATCAGGTATGTTCATCAAACTCATTTTTATAGTAGAAAACTAATTTTTATAGACTACTATCCAAAAGCTTAAGGATGAAGCTCGGCTACATTTACTCAAAAATAAATCTTTTATTCTACAGCTTATTAAGCTCTGGTGATACAAGGATCAGGGTTGCCACAACTATCTGAATAGTTGCATTCATCTTAACTCAATTCATCATGCATTAAATAATATCCATCTTTCAGAGTAGAATAATGCTATTCAGTCAGAAAAGGCAACAGTGTATTCCTAGCCCCTCCATATCAAATTCCCACTTCCTAGCAATCTAAATGAGAAACATTCATCAGCAGCATATTCAACAATGAAGAAATCATCCTCCGATCCCACTTCCTATCAACCTGGGATAGCACCTACACATATGTATTTTGGTTTTCCACCAGCATATATTCAAGTCAACTACCAATAGTTATGGGAATACCCCGGGGATCTACTATACCTCCTCCAGGCCTATACCAACCTACATCCCAATATCCATCTTCATCCCATCAGCTATCTTCTCCTATTCATTCTGATTCTGATTCGAGTGAACACCTGGCCTCATTTATTGGATGGTTCTGTGCAAAGGTACCAAGAGAATTGGAAAGGATTGAAGCTGCAGGAAAAGCATTAGAGGGAGAATGTCATGATTTGGAGAATGTTCGGAAAATGGAAGA